>JAOSBL010000008.1:8296236-8308899 GCA_027568915.1 Erythroxylum roraimae
ATCATGTCCTATGGTTATTGAATAAACTGTATTGATGTAGGCCGAATTAGACTGAGGTGTCTTCACCAAAGTTGTAGGTATATATATGTTTGTATAACACTACTTTTCTTACACACACACACACACACATATATATAACACTACTTTTCTTACATGTCCAAGGGAAATGATTACTGTAGCTACGACAAGAAATAGTTATAAACCCAAATAACAGAAGTCAATAAATTATGGATATATACTGATTTAAGGAAGATTATATGCATATATAACAGACGATTGATGTTCGACATAAAGACATGTTTGATAGTTATCACTACGGATATTGTTTCTAAAGGGCAAAAACAAAGTCAGAAAAGAAAGGCAGGTCTACTTATGGTGCCAATTATGATGGACAAGGTTTCCTCATTGGCACATATATTCACAAGAGCTAATTTAACTGATAGACTATGTCATGTCAAATTACTTCGAATCAGATTACTTAAAATGATTTACTGAAAATTTAAAAAAAAATTGACACATTTGTTAATATAGAAATTGAGACCGACGATATATAAACGTTTTGCTTGTTGATTATTTTTGCATGAACGAGAAACATGTACAAATCTGTAAACCTATATACATTCTATATACCTCCCTAGGTAATTGCTCTTTTAGTTTATATACATATATAGAGGTATGACCATTATGAAAGAGGTGTATATCTCCAAGAATTTGTATTCTAACTTCCAAATTTAACAATCTCTTGTTATTATTTTGGTCTACTTATAATGAGTCGTCTTCGTAAATTAGTTTGGATAAGTATCATCCTTTCTTCCCTCTCTTGTGTCTTTGCTTTTACTTAATTGTTTGGCCCTAAAAAGGGTAACTTTCAACTGCTTTGCCCCCGAAACGCTCCCCTTTCTGCTAGGGAGAATGGATATGCTAAAACAAAGGGAGAGATACCAATAATTCCACATCTTCTTCTATTAAATCAGAAGTGTATAATTTTGAGCACATGCCTAGTGTGGATGCAAACCAGAAAAAGTAGTTGGACACTTGTCAAATCTATGATTGTTGGATAACACTTGTTTGCATTGAGAAAAGGCAAGAGAAAATTACTGGAAATTGACTAACCTGCATGTTATTGTACCTATTGAAGGTCTTGTTGCAAATGGAACAAGCAAATTGCATCGGGCCTACAAGTATCTGAGCAGGAGTTGGGATCCAAAACCTACTCTCTGTGTTGAAGGAGGAGGCACGAAATCTTTTGTTAATAGCTTGCTCTTCCCTCGGATCAAAAACCTTAGTCTCAACTTCAGAATTTGCAGTGTTAGGCAATCCAATGTGCAAGGCCACTGTAACCTTCTCCATTTTCTCATCCATCTTAACTCCAACATGGTCCTGCTGTCCCATATGTTCCTCCTTAAGCGCTTTGTTCTCTGTAAGCCTGCTAAGAAGCGGCAAACACCGAATATTTTCTTTGTCTAGTTCTTGTTGTTGCTGTTGTGGCTGTGGGTATAAGAGAGGAAGTCCTAATATGCTCTTGGGATTCATTGACTGGGTAGCCTGTTGAGTCACAGACACCGAAGAAGATGAAGAAGTGGATGTTGATGAAGATGGTGAGGATAAAGAAGAACAAGGAGAGGGAGATGGTTTAAGCCATTCAATGAAAGTTGGAGGCTGAAAGCGCAGAGCCTTGTCTTGTAGTTGGTAGCTCCATAAACCCATCTTCTGAGAGAGAAGGCCCTGAAATCTCTCCTGAGATGGTGTATATAATTATATCCAGACTTTATGGGGGAAAGCTTTGCACTCAGTGGTTGGTTTTGAAAAGGTGCTTTGGTTTGTTTTTTAGGAAGTCTTTCTTTCATTTCAACCTTTGGCCTTTGTTTGATTGCACATAGAGGGAGAGGAGAGAGAAATTAGTGGTGGGGTTAAAGAAAATGACATGCAAAATTAGACTCACTTAGACAAAGAGAAGAGAATCCCAGAACAGTCTGATGTATGTGTATTAATACTGAAGCTATCATAGACATTCTTTAATGATCACATCATGTATACATGTAGAGAATAAAATGGAATTTGACCGTGTATACATCTTCGTCTCCAATAAAATATTATTATATAATGAGAGAGAGTGAGCTCAAATAGATCTAGGAAAAGAGAAATGATTTCGGTCAATACCTAAAAAGAAAGAAGAAACTTTATCAAACAACATAAATATACTATAATAATATGAGTAGGGTAGTTAGGACAACAAACACTCCTTTTAACTATTAACTACTTTTATTTCTAACGCGTTTAAATATATATGGTTAACAATTTTGCTTCAATCCTATTTATAAGCTAATAAAAATGAAATGTAGATGAATATTTTTGATTAAATAGTTCTTTATCAAAATAATAACAAAAATTTTATCTTAAAATAAATATTAAAAATAAGAAAATAAAATTAGTAGTGAGGAAATAATAGTACACAATCCAATTTTATTTTCTTGTGTTGCTTTTTTAATTTAATTAATAAAATAAATAAATAAATAAGAAATCCAAAAAATTATATGTTTAGTTATATATACAATTTATATTTTCAATTAATAAAATCAATATAAAGTATAACTTAATATATGGTATTTGATATTTTGTAATATGCTAATGTAATTTAAGTCTATAATATCAGGCGCCTTCAAATTAGAAATCAATCCTTTTTATTTTATTTTTATACATTTTGAGTTATGGTAATTCGTTAAAAAGTATATTTGATATTTTCTGACTTTTACACAATAGTATATTAATTTATAGTCTAACAATGAGAGTATATTAATTTATAATCGAACAATTAGTTGATAATGAATCATACTTTTATAATTAAATTTCAGTTTTCAATCTCTTTTTGAGTGATTATGGGTAAATTATTTAATTTTTTTAATAAAATTCATGTTTTAGCCTATATTTTATAATTATTTATACAGTAAATAAACTGATATTTCTTATATTCCTTGATATTTAAAATTTATCTTAAAACCATATTAGAACAAATAGTCCAAATATAATCCTCGTAACTATTTAACATAACAAAAAAGAGTAGAATATCTCTTTTGAATTAAGAAAAATCATAATTATGTAAGGCGGTATCGACATACATGGTATTGTCATTCTAGATTTATCTTTAAAAAAAGAAGAGTAAGTTAACAAACAACTTGCATTTAACAGCTTGTTATGCAAGCTGTCATACGTTTGATTTGTATCTGTATCTTAAGAGAGGAGGAAGGGAGGTACAGAGAGTGAAAAATAATACAACAAAATAGTGACACTCACACACAAGATATTTCTCAAATTTACTATCCCTAAGATAATATTTTCGTTATTTTGTCACTCACCTTTTTAGGAAAACATTTCCTAAAAATAGCCCAAAAATTACTCTTTCACACAAAATGGCTCTCTAAAATTCACTCTTAAACTCACCATACATCTCATACACGTTTGATGTGCATCTGTATCTTAAGAGAGGAGGAAAGGACTATGCAAGCTGTCATATGTTTGATTTGCATCTATATCTTAAGAGAGGAGGAAGGGAGGTACAGAGAGTGAAAAATAATACAACAACATAGTGACACTTACACACAAGATGTTTCCCAATTTTACTATCCCTAGGATAATATCCTCATTATTTTGTCACTCACCTTTTTAGGAAAACATTTCCTAAAAATAACCCAAAAATTACTCTCTCACGCAAAATGGCTCTTTAAAATTTACTTTCAAACTCACCACACATCTCATGCACAATTGATGTGCATCTGTATCTTACGAGAGGAGGAAAGGGCTATGCAAGCTATCATACGTTTGATTTGCATCTGATCTTAAAAGAGGAGGAAGAGAGGTACATAGAGTGAAAAATAATACAACAAAATAGTGACACTCATACACAAAGTGTTTCCCAAATTTACTATCCTTATTATTTTGTCACTTACCTTTTTAGGAAAACATTTCCTAAAAATAGCTCAAAAATTACTCTCTCAAACAACATGGCTTCTAAAATTCACTCTCAAACTCACCACATATCTCATGCACGTTTGATGTGCATCTGTATCTTAAGAGAGAAGGAAGACTTAGGGATATCCAAACAGATTCTTGGCATGACGATTATCAGAGACAGAGGTGCCAAGAAATTATGGTTATCACAAGAGAAGTATATTGAGAAAGTACTTCAAAGGTTCAATATAGATAAAGCTAAAGTGGTTAGTTGTCCTCTTGTTAATCACTTTAGGTTGAGTATTAAGCAATGCCTTTCGACATATGAAGGAAGGAGGAGATGATGAAAGTATCCTATGCTTCTGTAGTTGGAAGTTTGATGTACGCTTGGTATGTACACGCAGTTGTGAAGTAAATTCTCATACATCTATGTGGTACTTCCAAAATATGTTTATGTTTTGGAACTACCAAGCCTGTGTTAATTGGTTACACAGATGTAGACATGGCCAGCGATGTTGACTCGAGAAAGTCTATTTCAGGTTACCTAATTATCTTTGCAGGGGGAGCTGTGTCATGACAATCAAAATTACAGAAATGTATTGCTCTATCCACCACTAAAGTGGAATTTATTGTTGCAACTGAAGCATGCAAGGAGCTCCTGTGAATGAAGAAGTTCTTAGAATATGATTTTCAATAGGATAGATATCAACTACTTTGCGACAGTCAGAGTGCTATTCACTTTAGGAAAAATTTCTCATTCCATTCAAGATCAAAGCATATTGATGTGAGAAATCACTGGATCAGAGAGGTGTTAAAGAAGAAGCTATTACAGCTTGAGAAGATTCATATGGATGAGAATGGATCAGATATGATGACAAAAGTTTCTACCCAAGGGAAAGTTTGAATTATGTCAATCATTTGCAGAAATGATAGTAAATACCATGTAATCGGTAAGGAGAGAATTGTAAAGCATTACCGACATACATGGTACTACCATTCTAGATTTATCTTTTAAAAAAATAGCAAGTTAACAAACAATTTGCATTTAACAGCTTGCATGTAAGCTGTTAGTTTCTACATAACAGCTTGTTATGCAAGCTGTCATATGGTGGAGGGTCTATAAAAGACCCTTCCTTCCTCCTCTCTTAAGATACAGATCCATATCAAACGTGCATGAGATGTGTGGTGAGTTTGAGAGTGAATTTTAGAGAGTCATTTTGTGTGAGAGAGTGATTTTTGGGGTATTTTTAGGAAACATTTTTCTAAAAAGGTGAGTGACAAATTACACCCTAGTAGGAATGTTTCATGTCCATGAAAGTATATGTGATAGGAGTTAATGATTATGCTTTGATTATGTTGCTTATGTCTTGAATTTGGTTTGATGGATTATAATTAGTAACTTGAAATTTATTTATTATAATTAGGGAAAAATTGATGAATTAAAATGCATATTTGGACTAGGAAAAATGTTAAGTGGTTAGACAAGTTGACACATAGAAAATTAGGATGACTAAGCCTATGAATTAGTGAAATTTGACATTAAAAATTAAGTGACAAATGGCATAGCTAATTAATTGACAAGTGGCAGCAATAAGTAAGTAACAAATAGCCTAGCCTAATGGTGACATTTGGCTGCTTATGGAGTAGACAAATGGGATACATGCTTATTGACAAATGTCAATAGAAGGAAGAGACATCTTGCACCTAATTGAACTAAGCTTGTGCAGAACATGTTTCTGCTGTGTTTTCTCTTCTTTCTTCATCTCTCACCACCGAAAACCTATTCTTATTTTACAGCCATGTGTTTTGTTTGAGTTTTTTCTTCTGAATTATCTCATCAAAATACTGCATCAAGGAAGCTAGATCTTGCTATCTTCTATGTTATTGTCTTCTTGGTGCTAAGATCATCCTAATTTCACCCTAATCTTGGAATTGTGTTTGTTTACTTGGAATGCTAGATTGGCTTGTTCATTAAAGTAAGAATTTGAGTTAAACATGTAAGTGGAATTCTAAACTTGATGGCATGTAGTAATACAAATTCTATGATGATTGAAATGGGGTAGAATATGCGTTGTGTTGATGTTATAATGAGTTCTAGAAAATGAGGCTTGTTTGATAGATTATGTTTCGATTTTTGAAGCATGGAAGACAATGGTTTGTGAGCTGCCAAACGAATGATTTTGAATTGGAATTGGACATGAAATTGATGAGGAATTGAAGTAAAATTAACGTATAATTGAGGTGTAATTAATGGACTATGATGAAGGTGTTTTGAATTTGGTATAAAGATGTAAGAATCTAAAAAAATGATGGAAATTGGACAATGAACCTTCGAATTACCTATCCCACAATTGTGGGAGCAACATAAGCTCTCGGTTTTGTGTGATATTTGAAGCAACTAAGGATAAGTTACTTCACTTAGGTTCATTTGGACTTGATTGGGGCTTGAAATGAACCTAGTTTGATGTTGGATTAATTGGTTAAAGGTTGAATAAGTTTTGGATTGTTAATTGAGGGGATAAATTAAGGAATAGATTGTTTGATACCAGTGTACCTAATTTTGGAATTTATGAGTTGTTCAAGGGAAGAAGGTGTTCTTATGAACACAAATGTGATCTAAAGGATATAAGAATGTAAATTGAATATGAATGTTTGAGAATTGGGAATTTGTGTGAACGTATATAATGTGTAATTACTTAATGCTATCATTGATGTATTGATGCAAATGCTTAAATTCATAAGGTATATTGAATTTGTTCGGATATGATTAAATGTATTCAATTTGAGCATAAGGAAATAAACTCATGCGTTATGCATTATTTCTCTATTTTGTGATTCTGAAATGTGATATGTTTTGTTTTAAACCTACCAAGTCCTAGTTGTGGGAAATAGGCATGTCTAGACCGCTTTTGTACTTAGACACTACGACGTCTTCTGTTCTTAGACACTACAATGTCTTCTGTTTCAGAGACCTAAGTCTCTTTTATTTCTGTTAATGCCAATCATAGGTATCTTTTGTTCTGTTCCCGTTACCTACTTTTGAAAAAGAATTACCAGGCAATTCTATATGTGTTTTGATATTTGTTCTATTATGATGCATTACATCCTGTTATGCTACAATTATGTTATATTCTAGTATAATAATGTTCTGTTATGATACAATTGTGTTCTGTTCTATTATGATGAAATTAATAATAGGATTATTCTATAATGTGGATAATCAAAGATTGCTTATAATATGATATGATTTAGCACATGTAAATGATAGATGACTGTTGAAAGCAGTCATCATCTTGTATCTTATTTAGTTATTCCCCATCTTGTATCTTGTTTAGTTATTCCCCACTAAGCTATATACTTAGTGCAGTGGTTTTTCCTCTGTGTAGGTCTCGATAGAAAGGATTAAGGCTGGAATAACCGCAATGACCAAAGAAGGACATGTTATGTTTTGAAAGATGTTATGTTTAAGTTTGTTTTTAAGTTGTATCCAATATTATGAGACATATTTGTATTTTGTATAAATGGTTTGTGATAAATATAATACAGGATGATTTTATATTTAAGGCATGTATTTGATAAATACAATGTGTATATTTTGTTCTGTTTATAATTCAACAACTTATGAAATGTAAAGCATGTTGCCTTATTATCTAGGAATTTTTGGAATATCTTGGTATGTTTTAAGTTTGTTTTGTGTGACATCCGTATATTCTCCTAAAGGGTATTAGGGTGTTACATATTTATCCTAGGGATAGTAAATTTGGGAAACACCTTTTGTGTGAATGCCACTATTTTGTTGTATCATTTTTCACTCTCTGTACCTGCTATTTTCATTAGTGGAAGTTTTATTCGGAGTTTAGCCCGTGGACGTAGCCCAAATTAGAGTTAACCACGTTAAATTTTTGTGTATTATTTTCTTGCTTATTTTACCTGTGAGTTTTAGTTCGTAATTTTTTTCCAACAAATTATTATTTAAAATAAGCCCTTAAATACGATTAATAGAAAAATCTATTAATTTTATTGAGAAAAGCTACAAAGAAATCATTACTTAATCCAATGAGCAACTAAACTTTGATTATTATAACAAAAGTTAAAATAACAGAAATAGCATCAATTATTAAATCCAAAATGAATGGACTTTTGTTCAATTGATATCGTAGTATAAACTGAATAAGTCTTATAATCCTTATTTAATTATAGATTTTATATACAATTATTCAAACAAGTTATTTTAGATTTTCCTTGTAAAATAATTTTTCTTTATATACAACTAAAATTAAAGATTATGTTTTTTTTATTTACCAAAAAAAAGATTATGTTTTTATGAGAAAAGAACGTTAAATTTTTTGGTTTCATATAAAATGTAAAGAAAATTAATGTAAAATTGAATTTACTATAATTAATATCACTTATTATGACTCTAAAATAAAATATTTTGAAAAATATAATGATTAACTTTTAACAAATACACATTTTTATGGATAATAAATATTGAAAAGACAATAGCTAATTTAGTTATAAAACTTTTTAAATTTTTAGACATGATTTATAAATTTTTCATATACGCTTATGTTTAAAATAATTTAAAATATTATAATTGAATCAAAACATGTCACATATCAAGTCTAACTTAATTTTATTGAGAGTATATTGGATCATCACTTAATAACAAAGCTCAATCACTTAATTTAAGTAATAAAAAATCTTGTAAATAATTCTATCTAATAAACTCTCCTATATTTAACTCTCTGAAATTAGACATTATAAAGTTTATCTAAGTTTCTCTAATCTTCATTTAAAATAACACATAAAAAATAGTATACACCAAATAGGAAAAAATAAATAGACCAAAGTAAAATACTATTACACTACATTTATTTTCGTAAAAATTCGTTAGCAACTCACAATACATCGCACTTAAATGCAACAACAAAATTTTTACCTTTTCATAAATAAGACCTGTATATGTTTGAAGTCGGCCTCGGACGTAAGTCCTAGTCAACCGAATGGTATTTGCCTCATTCTAGGATCAAATAGCATTTTTTATTATAGATTCAGTTATTGTTCCTGACCAATTTAATGATGTATGTCTCATTTTGATGTTAAATATTAGTTTCAACCAATCGATTAGTATCTTTCTTATTAAAGCGCTAAATATAAGTTTTGACAAACCATCCCATCATGCATATCACAATACAACACATCACTCTCACATAGCCTTAAAGCACGTTAAATAGCACATAGCAATCACCACATATATCAACTACACACACAAGGCACACCAACACTATGAATATAATCACAAAAAACTAAGAAATACTTTCAAAATACTTGAAACCTATTGGAATAAATATATGTCATAAATAACGTAATTCACATACATTAAATATGAGCAAAAAAAACTCTAATTCTATCAATTTAATAAAAAAAGTTCAATTTTCCATTACCTTTAAATATGAATTTCTTAAGTGTTTAAAATCAAGAAAATAGATCATTGAAATAGTTAATATACACACAATTAAATATCCAAGATATACATGATCAACAAATAACTAGCTTAGAAAATCCTAATTAATACATACTATATGTTATATAATGCCAAACATATTTGTGGATTCATTTATGTTGTATAATTTTGTAGTCTTTCACCTAAATCTGTTTTAAATTCACTAGTAACTCACTTAAAGCGTCCTTCTTCGTACTTGAAATCACTTCTCTAATTCTTATGCACACTTTCCTCTCATATTTTCTGTCATTACTCTATTTTATTTTTGTAAAAGATAACAATGAATTTAAAAAATGTTTTATAAAACAAAGAATGGTGGACATATATATTCAAGAGGCGGTAGGGTTTTAGCGAGCTATATCAAATCCAAGTATCTTTGTAAAAGAATATTTAGAAAATTCTCTTAACTTTTTTTATATCTTTTTTAATAACTTCGACCTAATATTTCATTCAAAATTTATGATTAAAAAATAAGTAGTATTTATTAATGATAATAAAATGAACCTATAACATTCTTTCACCAAGTTCTCATATTTATAATTAATATAAACTCACGATGTCTCCTTATGAAATGTAAATATTTCTCTTAACTTTTTATAAATTACTGAATTATATCTACCCATTTTTTTTATAAAAATTAAGCGTAAAATATTTAATATATTTTAGTTTTGACTACATATTAGAATATCAAGCTTCACAGCGTCACAATTAGTTTATCTTAATTCTATCCAAACTAAGCATCAAACACAAATTATTTCACAAACATCAAACAATTTTTTCAAACTTTAAATTTATTACAACTTACAAAAAAACATAGGTAAAAATAGTTCACCACATTTGACTCATGCAATAACACAAACATTAAAACATTGTTTAGGTTCCACATCACATTAGTATAATTAATATTTGAACTAATCTTTATTGAAATACAATAATTTAAGACTTAATTAACAGCAATTATCTAACAAAAATTTCACTGAAACACGGGGTCTGATAAGATCAAGTAGTACACGACTTTATCCTTAATGAGTAGAAAGGTTGTCTCAAAAAATTTAAGACTTAATTATAAGGAACAATAGCACTTAAGTAAGCAAATTTGAAAGGTTCAATATGAAATTCATGCTAATGATTTTTTTCTAGCAATTCTCTATATATAATTTATTTAATCACTTTGACTTAAGGTAACACTGTGTTGACTTAAGGTAACACTGTAATAACCAAGTAAACATTTTTTATGAATCTGTTCTAATAGTCTATGTGGGAATGAAAGGAGTGTTATTAAATTGGTGACGTTGTTAAACTAGTTGAGTTCAATTCTTCATGTGAATTTTTTTAATTGGCAGAGAATATTTGTTTCAAGTGATGATGTTTTCAGGTTAAATTTCAATATTAGCTGCGCTAAATGATAAATAAATAATTTCTCTTCTCCTTGTGATAAGGTAGGAGTAGTTGGTAGTATTCTTCTGATTTACAGTCAACTCAGATATCATGCAGCCTCACTTATATATTTAATTAAAAGCAACTTGAACATAAATTCTTTCCATCCCATTAGAGTAGAACTTCCACCAAGTTCAGTAGAAAATTCCATAATTACCATTTCATAATCCTTTAGTTAACACACACATATATATTGCATTTCGTGCAAGTAATGATTTGCATGTTCGAATTTCCAAAAGTTTTCAGCATTTTAAATAAATTTGGGGAAAATTGTGTGACAGACTCCAAAATTCCTATATATACTTAAACTTGATTGCTTAAATTTCCAATTATTAGTATCATGGGAAAGACTTTTTCTGCCCGGGAGCAACAACACCATAGGAATTAGGAAGTTCGTGTACAAAATGCTCCTTTAAAAAATTAGAAAAAAAAAAGATAAATAAGAGGGGCAGATAGCATCTCCTTTAAATAGTACTTATATCAGAGTAGTTCCTCAAAACTTTCCGTGAAAAAGTACTGTGTAAAGTAAATATACAGAGGAAAAGGCGACGTACGTGCTGATACTCTTCAGTAATTTATATTTTCTTTTGATTTATACATTCAATAGCCTCTAAATTTACCTCTTTGCATCGAGCGGTTGAAATTCAATTCAAAAGTAAAATTAATTAGTAATTTAAAATGTTAAACATAAATGACATTAATCGCAAAGGCAATTATAGAGCTTTTTCTTGCATTTAATTATTAAGCACCGTTGGAAATTATGAAAAAATTAATAATAAAAGCATTCCCATTTGCTTATCCGTTTGGGTACTCCTACACTCGAGGGGGTTCGCTCTCATTATTTAATCTACTGAGCTTGAACTGCTTGATCCTACAGTGTGAAATGTGAATACAAACACATGATTATGAACCTATAGCTCCATAGACTGGCCTAGTACAAGGAGGGAAGAGAGAACATGGCAAAAGATTACCCCACCGCCAAAATTGTGTCAACCATTTCAGAAGCTGAGCTACAATCTTTAGATCTTGCCGACAAGCTAGATTTTGTGAGCGGATTTTCAGGGAACAGTACCGCCCATGCATAGCAAGGATCTCACTTTCTTTTCAGTTTTAACCTTATCTTTTGTCTTTTTATCTATAATTCTCTCCATCAAAAAGTTTTTTTCCCCCCACTTTTTAAGCTTTGAAATTCAGTAAAATTTTGATAAATAAATATTCAATAAATTAATAATTTTAATTAAATAATAATTTTTTTTGGTCCCGACTTGAGTCAATGGGATAAAATAATAATCTCGCTAAATGCATAAGATAATAGTTTTAAAAAAATTTTCTTGAGGCCCACTGAAAATATAAAATAATAATTCATTAAATAAGTATGAAAATTATATATATAATTCTTAAAATAAAGCACTTCCTAAACAATTTTTATTTCAAATTTTATGCTTTCTCAAAATATGTATCTATAGTCAATTGATTTTTCTTTTCATACGAACTGAATTCAATTTCATCTTTCAAATGGGTAGCTATGGAAGAGAAGATATAATATATGAATTTTTATATTTTGATATATGAAGTTAAAATACATGTATCTATTTATAAACTCTATATAGTACTGTGTACTTGAAACAATTCACAACACTTCATATTCTAACACTTCATATTCGAATGTACCTACATGCATTCTATTTTGAATCACAGTAACTTAAGATTAATAAACTTATTTTTGACAAGATTAATAAACTTAGATACAATGCACCATCATTAATTAATTGTTT
>JAOSBL010000008.1:8312666-8327277 GCA_027568915.1 Erythroxylum roraimae
GTAATGTAATAATTGTTGGATTTGTGTTCTTGTAGAGGTTCACATAAGTTTAGTGATAATATGACTAAATCAAATAATTTAAGTTACTCAATTCAAAAATTACGTAAACGGTTTCATTTATTATAAAAATTCATATAATTATATTAAACATGTCATGATAATTAAATAACAATAAAATTATTTAATAATTAAATAAGATTGTAAATAGTTGGATGTATTTGATAATTAAATAAGACCGCAATAGGTTGAATAGTGTAGCTATTTTATTTATCGAGAAGGATATGTTGGACGCTATTGATTTTGATAATATTATTAATGACTTTGCATCTAAAAATATACGTAAAAATTATTTTTCATAAATCATGATCATCTGTGCGTTTGTTTGTGTTATTCTCTTAGTGTTTTGCTGTTCGATTGCTGCTATTGCTATTTTATTGTTACTGTTACTATTTTTAGTGATTTTATTGCTACTGAAATTTGCAAGATATTATTAGGTGATATTATGATCACTTAATATTTGTTGAGTGTGTGAACTTATAAATTGGGTCACTTATATATAGATATTAAATTTTAATAATAAAAATATGCTTCTAAAATTTACATATTTGTCTATTGTTAATTTATTGGGCCTTTTTTTTAACTTCGCCCAGGGCCTATGAAACGTTAGGAACGGCCCTGCTTCTTAGTATGGGAACTTACCAACTACACCGCTTACTACGTGTAAGACATGTCACGGCAAAGACTTGAGTACCTGTGTGGAATGTGGACGAAATGCTGAGATCATAATGTTGCATCGCGTGGTCTTTGAGCTTGAAGTTTACCAATTAGTGAGGTTAGTTTCATTACATGAGCCCATCACTTAGAAAGCAGAAGCCAGAGACACTTTGTCAAGTTAGTAGAATTTAGACCAGATGGAAAGTGAAATTTGTGTCTGCCCAGTTGACTTGACTTGAGTCTCCGTTTCCTGGCTTCCAAATGGGTGGCTGTCTAAAAATGGTTGAGAACAAGGCCGGAAGTTTCTAAATGGGAGTGTACCAAACTGGTAGAGCAATTTCAACCTGGAGAATTAAATGGCTTCAGTCGTGTCCTTCAACTATTCATTGTTTGAAAATTGAACAAGTTGATAATTGCTTTATTGGATTATCAGTCTAAAGCTTCATCATTACATCTTATAATCCCAGATCAAATACTTAACTGTCAGGTTGAAACTAACATTTTCTTTCTAACCTCAAAAACTGGGAATTGGGCAATTGTTGACTTGACTTTAAATATGACAATGCCAACATTTCTATAACTTGAGTGATAAAATATTTTGAACACCAATCACCAGGTTATGCATAATCTAAGGCTAGAAATTCTTTATCAGGATATCCACTTACATCAGCATGATTCTAAAATTTACGTATTCAGCATCACACCGTTTAACTCCTAATCCTCTTATTTGTTCTGGCGTATTCTAGGTCATTAGTTCTTACAATTACTATACAAGTACCACCTAATGTTATGTCAAAGACTGTCAACCACGGTAAACACCCTATCCTTTTCACATCTCCTCTTTTTAGTTTCTTTAAATGTTTCTTTATTATTATTTAGTTTTATAATATGAAACGTGAAATCATTTTTTTTGTTTTATGTTAATAGATATATTTAATAATTCATAAATTTTTATTTTAAATAACCTATTTGATGATTCAAGTATTTAAATTGGTTCACTCAAATTATTAAAACTTAAGACCCTAAAATTTACAGCCCGAGGACTGTTTAGGAAGGCTCTTCCAACAGCTTGACCAACCACTGCGGGGCTGACTAGCTTAAACTTCTTCTATCTAACACATAGCGAATCTATAAGATATGTAAACTTTAGTTATGATATGTTAGGAATCTCACATTGGACAATTATAAAGGCATTCAAGAATTTATAATAATGTGCAAACCTCTTCTTTCTTGAGCTAGCTTTTGGGAGTGAGTTAGGCACTTTCTAATATGGTATCAGAGCCAATTTATCTCGATGGTTTGGGACGGTGCCCGGTTATGTCTCTTTGCCCAATATATCCATCAGATGTCCAGTCCTGCTCTGGACTGAGGAGGGTGTGTCAGGAATCCCACATTGGACAATTATAAAGGCATTCAAGAATTTATAATAATGTGCAAACCTCCTCCTTCTTGAGCTAGCTTTTGGGGGTGAGTTAGGCATTTTCTAACATATGTCAGGAATCCCACATCAGACAACTATGAAAGCTTTCAACAATTTATAATAATGTGCAAACCTCTTCCTCAAGAGCTAGCTTTTGGGGGTAAGTTAGGCACTTCTAACATGGTATCAGAGCCAATTTGTCTAGATGGTTTGGGGCGGTGCTCGGTTATGTCCCTTTGCCCAATATGTCCATCAGATGTCCAGTCCTGCTCTAGACTGAGGGGGTGTGTCAGGAATCCCACATCAGACAACTATGAAAGCTTTCAACAATTTATAATAATGTGCAAACCTCTTCCTTTTAAGTTAGCTTTTGGGGGTAAGTTAGGCACTTCTAACATGATATCAGAGCTAGCTTTTAGGAGTGAGTTAGACACTTTCTAATATGATAAGATATGTTTGACGATCTATAACATAAGGAAGGAAATATTGTAGGTTGCAACGTTTTTTAAAATTTTTAATATCTGCGTTTCTAAGAATAGTTAAATACACAAGGCCTCATAGTATTGTTGTTTTTTGGGTTTTTATAGTTTGAATTTTATTAAAATATTTGTATCTTAATGTCAATATTTTTCCCATGTTCTCGTCTTTCATGTTTCTGCTTCCTTAGCATCTTAAATTAGGTTAGTCATGTAGAAGCCCACTTGTGTTTCTGGACATCATTTGAGAGATGCAGCTGCTCTTTGTTTACATGGGAACAAGCCCACTTGACCAACTGAGGTCATTTGTCTATTTATGTGCTTCGGGTATCTATTTTTGGGTCAATGGTTTTGTTTGGATGATGTATAACCGTGGTCCATGGAATTTGAGTCCAGAATTCAGCTTTGGCACTTTGTTTTCTCGGAACATTAATTAAATAATTATAAATCATAAATAAGAAGGCTAAAACATACCTAATTCGAAATCATACACAACTTTTATTCTCGAAATGTAAATATATATTTTTTATGTGTTTACTTTTAATGATATTCACAAAATAGAGAAAAAAATTCAAATATTTTGAGAGAAAAAGACAAGAGCGTTCGCTCTTTGATAACTTTTTCTTATTTATAGAAAAGGACATTAGGGTTTCTTTATAATAAATTAAATTTTGTTAATTATAATTAAAGTTTAACTTTAACTTTAACTTTAACTTTAACTTTAATCCTAATTATAATTTAATTTTAATAAAATCAAATATCTTATATTTAATTTCTGAAATTTCTTAAACCCCACAATTAAGCAATATTATGAATACCGTATCGAATCCAATTCCAAATTTGGTTCTAATATAGAAGTGTACTAATATGTGTCAATAATGAGTATCATTTTGAATAAATTTTTAAAATTATAAAATAGTTCATCAATATATTATGCTAAATAATTTTAAATTTTACTTCAACTCTATCTCAAAAATATAATAATATAAATTTGATATAATGATTATCTCTTTATTTCTGTTAGTATTATTTTTCACATATTTCTTATATAAACAATAATCACAATTAATATCAGAAAAAGATAAGTTAATTCTCATATAAATATAAAACTAAGAATAATACAAAGTACTTAAAAATATTGTAATTTACATCATATAGTAAAGAATATTACATTAAAAAATTATATATTAAGAATAATATAGCTCCATGAGCATTATAATAAGAATTCATACCGAGAAATATAAAAAAATAAAGTGAAACATTAAAAAAGAACACTTACAGTTAAAAATTTTATATCTAGATTACAGATATATAATTTAATATATACAAGTGAAATTAAAAGAAAGAGGAAAAATGAAAAAGATAAAACTTCATTTAATAACATATCCGCTCAAATCGAATTGGTTGTATTTCTTATTTGATACAAAATTTTCATCATTAAAAGGAGTCTCATCATCATCATTACTTAAACTCATTACACCAAATAATATGCTAATACTTTTCCATCTATGATTAGCTTCCAATTCATTCTTATATATGAAACTTGGTTCCTCATAAACTCCTTTAAAAGATTGATATAATTAAGGCAAATTGGATTTATAGAATTACTTATTCTATTAAGAGTCCTAGTAAATAAATAAAATTATATTATTAAGAAATTACAAGAAATTATGTTCAACTTATTAATGATAATAACATAACTCTCTCAAAATTTCAAGTTATATCGAATAAAGACCAAATTGTTTAATCTTCTATATTCCATTCTTTTTTTAAATAGATGAAATTAGAAATACTTTAATTCCTTTCACTTCAAGTTGCACTTACACATTGACTTAGATTCATATTGTAAACTTATGTAATTTTGGAATACTGCTTTCAAATTAGTTCCACTAAGCAACTATAAGATAACTTTGTTCAATAAATTGGCATAAACTAATTTTGATTTAAAGTCCCAGATCATAAGCATTTCTACGGATCTCGTTGATGCAAAAGCATTGGAGAACTTTCTTTGGTACATGTAGTACATTGAGGCTATAAGGCAATTCGCAAAGTCATGCTTTATGGAAGAGGTAAAATTGTGGTGGATAGCCCAAATTAATGATAATTTAAATATAAGTTGCTAATGAATCAATACATGTGAATTTTTTGCTTATTGGTTAAAGGAGAAATTCCTTCTCTATTAGACATCATAGATTTCTTCTAAATCCTTGCAAAAATTGAAATAAAAGGGGATTGTTCATAATTATATAAAGGAATTTAACATATTGATGTTGGATATCTATAACATGTATGAAGAAGATAAGTTGTTTAATTTTTTGTATGGATTATAAATTTAAGAATATATTGAATAGTGACAATAAGGTTTCCAAGATTTGCCCAATGCAAATGTAGCAACTAATTGTTTGGTAGATTTGTATCCTAAAAAGGATTTAAAAAATAGCCTTGTTCAATTCACGAATAGGTAAGAAAAAATGGCAAAATGACAAAGGGAAAGGCAAAGTGAATAAACATAAGGCTCCATCTAATAGGTAAAAGAAATAAGAATCAAGGTTGTTTAATTTGTTATAGACCTCACTTTTCTCTTGAATGTCTTAAGTGGAAGAAGCTAAATGCAATATTGGTTGAGATAAGGAAAAAAGCGAGGTAGCAACACCAGTGAATCCTTTCCAATTGCTCAACCCTTTTTAAGATGAGGTAAGTGATGTTTATGTCTCTATGTTACATATGATAGTTTAGATAAATAATGTCAATGTTGCTATAATAGTTGACACTGGTGTTAAGCACACCATCATTATAGACAAGTTAGTGACAGTTCAGATTAATGGAAAGCCATATCACAAATCTATTAAAAATGGTGAATATGAAAGTTAGATAATATGGCTTATAATGTGCCAATGAATGTTGAGAGTTAGATTGGTGAGATTAATAAGATGGTCATTCTACTAGGTGATTTCAATGTTATTCTTGGCATTAATATCCTTTGACAACATATGGCAGTGATGTATCCTCAGATGAGCAAAATCATGTTCACAAAGGAATAAGTCCCTTATTTTGTTATACCTGTAATCTTTTTATAAAAGGAAATAGTAGCAAGCCCAAGTCTCTTATCATTTTGGTAGTAGTTATGGAAAAGGGATCAAAATAAGGGAAAATTACTAACCTTCTTCATAGTCAAAGTGAAGGAGAATGTGGCTATGGTGATGACTAAAAAGATTGATCCCTTTGTGAAAATATACAAAGATATGGTAAAAATATAATTGCCTAAGAAATTACCATTAAGGTAGGAAACTGATTACTAAATTAAGTTGGAATTGGGTTCCCTTCCCTTATCTATACTCTATGTTGGATGTCCTTACTAGAATAGGATTAAAAACATAAAGCTTTAGCTTGGCCTCAGAATTAATGAGTTAGGCCTAGGTTTATTAAGCTTTAGGCCTGAACCCCTTATAGAAAACAACATCATTTTGGTTTAACTTTCCAAAACAACGTCATTTTGGTTTGTAAATTTAAGAAACTTAATACCAAAACAACATTATTTTGGGAAGCATTTAGGTCAGGTTCAGGCTATACGACTCCAACTTGAGCAAGTTTTGATCAAGGCTTAGGTTGCCTATAAGAGGGTTAGGTTCGGTAGGGCAAGGGGCTACTTTGCTTGCTCTAAGTCATTCTCATTCCTACATTGGAATTAAAAGAGTCATATAAACAATTGGGTGAACTATTAAAAGAAAGATATATGCAACCCTATTAGAGCTCTTTATGGTGCTATTTCAAAAGAAGGCCAGTGGTATACTGTGAATGTGTATTAACTACTAGGCACTAAATAAAGTAACCATTAAAAATAAATATCATATTCTATTGGTGTAAGAATTGATGGAAAAATTAAGTAAGGCATCAATCTTTGAGAAGTTAGATCTTCAATTAGGTTATTAGCAATTTGGAATTAAAAAAGGAGATAAGTTGAAAACTACCTATGTAACTCGATATGATGAATATGAATTTTTTGTCATGTTTAACTTACCAATGTATTTGCTACATTATAGAGCTTGCTAACTAATGTTTTATATGAGTACCTAGATGATTTTACGACAACCTATCTTGATGGTAATAATATGTAAGGCAATTCTATGGAAAAACATGTTTTTCTTTTGTAATAAGTGTTGGAATACTTAGACGAATCAATTGTACACCAAGATGAAGAAATGTGAGTTTGTTAGGCTAAAAATGGAACCGTTGGGACATCTGAAGAGTAAAAATCAAAGTCTAGATGGGTCTTAAGAAAGTACAAAGTGACAACCCCTATTAAAGTTTTAAATTTGTGGTATTTCTTAAGGATGGCAAACTATTATCAATGGTTCATCAAAGTTACTCAAAGAAGGTAACACTCTTACTAATTTGTTGAATGAAAAAAAAAAGGTTACTAACACTCTTACTAACACTCTTACAGAATATTATGTTAATGTTTTTCAGAAGTTGAAGCAGCTTATACCATCATAATTATTATTAAGATTGTAAAATTTTGAACTATCCTTTAAAGTTCATATTGATGCTTCTAATAAAGTCAATGGTGGTGTATTGATCTCTGAAGGACGTTTAGTGGCATTTAAAGGCTAAAAATTTAACGAGACATAACAATCTATTCTAATTACAAGAAGGAAATGGTTACAATGGTGCACTAGCTTGTAGTTTGACATATTTATTTGTTGGGATTAAAGCTTATGTTTAGAACAAATAATGTGACCAATACTTTTTTTCAAAACATTAAATAACTTGTAAGCTAAGTAAGCAAGATGGTAAAAAAATCTTAGTTAAATATGATTTCACTGTGGGGAACAAATTGGAGAAGTGTAACTAATTAACAGATGCTTTTATTCAAAAAAGAAATGTTCACTTCTTATTACAATATATCCAAATCAAAGTTGACTTGATGTACATAATTTGGTAATATAGCAAGCTTGGCGTTAACTATTATCCTTTGGTTCATAAAGAATAGGAAGGCATTACCAAGTCATAATGGATTAATAATGGCCTCCTTATTAGAAAAAGAGGCAGACTGTATGTTCTTAGAGTTGGTGGACGATGTGTATGAAGTATGCACAAATTTTATAAAGTATTTTGCTTGCTTTTAATGTTAAATTACCTTGTTTTACTCAGTTTCCAATAAATTTTCAATTAATTATATATTCGACCTTAAGATGATATTACTTAAGAATAGGAGGCCATTTTAAGCAAAAATATGAAGAAATTTTATAATTCTTATAGGAACACAGTCTGGCTTATACTCATATGCCAACTGTGTTTCAAAAAGATCAAGTCCAGTACGTTATACAAGATGATCCACGACCGTGTATAAGACCTTGTGCAAGTAAAAAAAGAAACCCAAAGATCCATATTTTAGAGACAAAGTTATACCAGAGATCATGTATTAATCTCAAAGAAACAGGAAGATCCATGACTATGCTAGAGGCCTTGTCTACCACCTACAAAAGTTATTGAGCCTATGATCTGGACCATGATTGTACCCCAAAATGTGTCTTAGCAAAATGAAACGTATTTAAGGGTAAAAACAATAGTTTTAGGGAATTTTGGCTATCTTTTAGAGAAAACACAACTTAGAGATATCATTTTCTCTTTAAAATCTAGGGTTAACCATCAAAAGGCTTTTCTAATCCTCGAGGAATCAATTTTAAGCTATTTTTCACTGAATAATCAAGATCTAAACATTGTTTTAATAGACCAAGTTGTCGATAAAATTACATACTTCATTTAGATTTATTTCTACTATGACTTCTTTATTTTTGTCTTCTAATTTTAGTATTTTGAACATGTTTTATGGCTAAACATCTTTCCTATGTTTAGATAGGGAAAACCTTAGTGGTTATTCTTTATGGATTGATTTAATTCATTTTAAGATATGAGATATATTTCTATGAGTTATTTTTTATTAGTCTTAATTTTGTTTATTCATATCGGCATCTAAATCTGATTTTAAGTCACTTATGGATGATTTAAGAGAGCTTGTTTATGAGTAGACCATGGCATAGGCAGAGGGGGTGAAATGGGTGCTTAATATAGGCCTACATGATCTTCTTAATGGTAGGATAAAACCTTTCGTAAGATTGCACGTAACATAATATGTTCAAAGTAGTTTTAGTAATGGTAGAGATACATAATAACCAACTAGATAATAGATAATTAAATCTCAAGAGGTTTATTTTGAGTGCTAACAAAGATTGTTAGTTTAGAGAATATCTATAATCTAAGTTAATTAAACTATAAAATCAAAAGTACTACTACGAGAAGTATTCATCTAAATACAACAATCTGATTGCATTCTCTTTTGATTAATTATCTTATTGTTTATTTCCTTGGCTATTGTCTAAATTTATATTTATTTATATTTAATTATTCAAAATCCTGTAAAAATTAATTTTCTATTCGTTATCTTTATACTAGTTAATAATGAAAGACTTTCTAATTTATATCACTTCTTAATGAGAATCAACCCCTATTTACCACCTTATTGCTTTCCAATAATAGGTGTACTTGCCTAGTTAATGAATAACATATTTGAATAAGGAAAATTTTGGTAGGATGATACAAAAAAGTACAAATCATCAAGGGACTTACCAAGCTTTTGTTGTCATTGCCAAATAAGTAACGGGTTTTAGGAAAACTATTAACTATTTTTCTAATCTTGTATATTTATTTTCTTACTTTAGTTTTATTATATATATTTCATTTTTGTTAGATTGGTTTTTATTTTTTGCATATATTTTTATTTCGTTTAACTTTTTTTACTCTAATTTTAGGGCTAATTATGGTGTATGATAAAAAAGAGACAATATATATTTCTTAAAGAAGATCTAAAACTTGATAAAACACCACATCAAAATTGAAGGAACTATAGCAAGCAAGAACTTAGAGATACATTGGAACTACAACCTAAAAATATGAAAGAAGAAAGAAGAAAGAAGAATAATGATTATGTTATGCATCTCTCTTAGGAACATAATAGACTATCACAAAGTTAAAAATAAATGCTCACTACTTTGAAATTAATCCTTATGTAATACATGTTCTTTAACACAATGTGTAATTTGATGAATTACCTGATGAGGATCCCAATAAATATATTCTTAGCTTCTCGGAGGTTTGAGATATGTTTAAGATTAATGAGACAACGAAGACATCATCAGGCTGAGATTTTTTCTATTCACATTGAGGACTCCAACTACACAATGACTTAAAGCACTATCAACCTATTCAATTACCATTTTGTAAAGCCTTGTAGAGAAGATCCTTGCCAAATAGTTTTCACTTTATAAGATAACAAAGCCAAACAATGTTATCTTATCTTTCCAGTAGTTTGAAAATGACACTTTATATGAATATGAGAGAGGATACAAAGATCTACTTAGGAAGTGTCCATACCATGACCTTAGCAATAAGTAGAACACTTAGAAATAAGACTCCAAAATCTTACCCTAAAGCTAATAGAAAAGATGATAATGAACAACTACCGCTTAGGAATGACAAGAGTGAATAGATCCATTGGGATCCATAATGTAGATGCTATGACTACATGGATAACTGAGCTTTACATCAAGAATAGTCTAAGTTATAACTTGCGATTTTTATGGAAGAAGATATTAAGGAATAGAATGTGAAGTTGAGAATCCATAATGGAATTAATGGAGCAAGTTAATTTTATGAGAATTTTTAGAGGTAGAATAAATCTTACAATAAGACTATAATTCAAGCTAAAGAAATCATCCTAATTTCTCCTAGAATAATCAACAAGCTTAAAATTAATCCCCACCAAGTTTTACCAAGTTTTCAATAACCTATGTAGAAAGAGAAGTAGTCGAGTTTGGAAGTCATAATGGTATACTTCATATAAGTAACTACTTCTCGATTCTAGAATCATAAAACTTTAGTAAGTAATCCTAAAGTTTAGATAGGTCATCTAACTAGGGTGATAATCGAGAGATCACAAGGCACCTTACCTAGTGAAATAGTAACCAACCCTAGGGAACAAGTGAAGGAGGTCAGCTTAAAAAGTAAGGAGTTAACCAACACTAAAAAGGAAGAGGGGAACAAGGTAAAGACATAACTGAGATAGTATAAATCGAGAATTTCTTACCTTACTAAATTATTTTAAGTAATAAAGAGAGAAGAGACTAGTGCTTAAGAGGAATATGTAGAAGATCATGAATAAGAAGAAGATGAATAAGAGGAGGATCTTGAGGAGGAAATTGCAAAGCCAAAATCAAATGAAAGCCACATCAAAGTCCTTCAAGACATCATACTATCAAAGTAGGATGATCTAAAAATATTAATATTTTATGCATAATTAGTGGTATTTAAATTGATAAGGCTTTAGTAGATTTAAGATCAAGTATTAATATAATGTCTTGTCCTATCCTAAAGATATTAGGATTAGGTAAGTTAGAACCTACTAGTAGATAGATGTATCTTTTCTGATAATGCAATGAGAAGTCTTAGAGGTGTTATGAATGTAATAGTGATAATTGATAGGTTTATATTTTCAATCGATTTCTATATTTTGTATATCGACGAAGAAAAGTAGAAGTTGTTAATCCTAGATAGACCCTCTCTAATCATAATAGGTACAATAATTAATGCTTCAAAAGGAGAAATAATACTTAGGATTAGAAATAAACAACTTATATTTTTATGATGCCATTTATGCTTATTAAAGACTCGAGACAAACTAATTATTTTAATTTTTTACAAGGAACCATTCAAGGAGAAGTTAAAGGGTTAGGAAGAGTAAAGATGAAAGCAAGAGTAAAGAAGAAAGTCCAAATGAGAGATGATGATATGTTATATACATATTTTATTATGATGCAGAAGGAACAAACCATATTAATCTGACAATTAATTGAGTTTAAGGAAAGAGTCCAGTTAGAATAATAATAAAGAAGCATTTGTAAGAAGACAGCCTAACCATAAATTTAATTTCTTTTAAAGTTTATTTGGATTTATCTTTGGAATTATGGACCAATAATTTGGATTATTTAGTATTTGATTTATATTTGTTTTTTTAGATTGAAGAATAAGGTTATTTTTTGTTTTAGTTTTCTTTTATGTTAGATATTTTTTGCTTTTGTTTCTATTTCTTTTGTAGTTAGGAATACAAAGTAGATATGTATAAGGTTATTTTTTGTTTTAGTTTTCTTTTATGTTAGATATTTTTGCTTTTGTTTCTATTTCTTTTGTAGTTAGGAATACAAAGTAGATATGTATAAGCTTAAGAAGGAATTTTAAACTGTAGCAGAGATGAAAATCTAACAAACAAGCTATTAAAAAGCTCAACAATTAGATATGAGTCGTTTGTATTATTAAACACGGTCTAACACATGCATGTGACCTAGACAGTGTTGATTTGTAAAATTTTTCAAGAGAATCTATAACTTAGGATATTTTGGTGTCTATATATCAAAAGAAACAAGAAGATCCATAACCTAGGGATATGCATATACCCCTAGTTTAGGGAGCTGAAGACATAAGGATCAACAACCTGGAGATATGTTCGTGTCACTGGCTACGGATTCAAAATGCTTTTTCCAAGAAGCTCCATGGTATGGGTTACGCTCGTGTGCCATAATATATCATAAATTTCAAAAATCTAAAGATTATGTTAGACCCTCACTTTCAACTTCTTTATTTTTCCCTTAATTTATCTCAATTTCTTCAAACAACTACTTCCAATTTAGGTTTTCAAGCCAAACCCACAATCTTTATGTCATTTTTCATTACTTCTTATTGAGATTCACCTACTCTTACATCTCTAAATTCTAAAATTGTCATAAATTAGGGCTTCAAACACATTTTTGAATATGTGTTTGGCTAATTTGTTGCTTATTTTTGCTTCTAAACACTTAATCCAACTACAAAGATGAGTTCACAACCACCCACAAGCATGAGCATAAAAATTAAAGCTATTTAGGATGCATTAAATAGTTGATCTTAAGATGACCCCAAATGAGCATCCAATGGTTACCTTCAAGGAACCATATTTTTGGAAAAAGGTATACATGTCTTAGAACCCAACATTTAAATCCAATAGGAGTGTGTATTAGATTACATTAGAAATAGTAGGATTAGCTTAAAGGTGAGGAGATTGATAGAAAACTTGGGATAGAGTATGCTTTTAGACATTACTAAATATTCTTATATGGAGCTCACCCTTGAGATTCTTACCACTCTTATAGTGAAATGCAAGATTAGATAAGAAAATTTTGATCAAGCTTAGGATATAAGGAAATAAAATGGAGATCTCATTTAATGATTTTAAGGTGTAATATGGGTCTTAAATACCTAAGTATGTGGAATGAGTGGAGTATAAAATTTCTTGATAAGCTCAGTAACTATTTCCCCTAGGAATTTTGAGCTTAATTTTAGGATAAATGAGTATATATGATCCTTTTAAGAGTAAGAACACTTATACATGCCCCCAAATCTTAAATTTACATAGGGTTATGTCATACATCATTGCTAAAAGTAGGCAGATTAATGGTGTGGTAACTCTCACTAACATATTTTATTTTTGGTGTATAGATAAGTGAAGATCATGTAATCTAGGTTAGTAATTTGGCAAACACTTAGAGAATATACGAGTTAGGAAGAACAAAACCCTCTAGAATGGTACTTATTTAACAAGTCTGGTAAAGAATGTAGGTAATTTTAATACTCTTTTAGGTCTAACCATGAGTTTTCAAATAATTTCCACCATCCTAGAGATATTGAGGTAAATGAGGAAAGTTATGAAGGTCAGTGGTACCTATATTTTAATTATAAGAGAGAGAATATAGAGCCAAGGAGTGGGAGAGAGCATAGCCCTACCTCGCAATTGAGGCACCTCAAGTAGAAGAGATGATAGATGATCATAGAGAGGTCCAATCCACAACACGAAAATTATTATGAGAGCAAATTGGCATGACCATTCTTGATCTCAAGAGTAAGGAGTAAGGACAAACTTCTATAATCTAAAGGATGCCATGAAAATTAAATAAGCAAAGGCAACAATTACAATAAATGAAACAATAATTGTATGCTTACTTTTAGCATGTAGAGTACTCTGAACAATCTCCCCCACCCTTAACGATGCTAGAGGAGTAGAGTGATTGTGATGATGAGCCTATCACAGATTGAGTTTCTATTGTCTTTTATTTTGGTTTTGGCATATGCATCTTCATAGTTTACTTCTTCTTGGTATCCATAAATTATGTGTTTTATTCCTATTTTTGTTTTGTTATTTACTTTGATGTGTTACTTTATGATTTAATTTAATATTAATTACCTTTTATGTTTTTATTGTTTTGTGGTTTGTTGAAATTTGTTTGCAAGGTATAAATAAATTTTAGTTGTTGATCAAAAATATCGTGGTAACAAATGATAAATAGGGGCTAAAGAAGTTTCTTATACCTTTTTTATTTCCTCGTTTATACTTAATGTCTTTAGTTTTTTTATCCTATATATTTGGTATATTGAGGATGACATACAACTCAAATATGGGGAATGAATCAATTTTTTTAAATAAAAGAAGTTTGATTAAGATAATAAATTATAAGTTTGGTTGTATTTCAATTTAATTATTTTAGTCAAATAGTTATGAGTATTGATAGCTAATTTAATTCTAATTTACTCCAATTATCATGATATCAGATGCTTAATTTACATTATGATATTTTTTGTATAATTTAGGCATAGTTTTGAGATAGAAGTTGTAACATCCCAAGTCACCCACTTACAGATATTGTCCGCTTTGGGCCTTGGCCCAGCTAAGTCCTCACGGTTTTGCTTTTCCCGAGGCCTTCCCAAGAGGTCGCCCATCCTAGAACTACTCTCTCCCAAGCACATTTAACATCGGAGTTTCGATAGGATCCAGTGTATTAGGCCATGAAAAACGCGTCTATAAGAGAGAGGTATCCGTACCCTTATAAGGTGTACTTCGTTTCCCTCTCCAACCGATGTG
>JAOSBL010000008.1:8327377-8339203 GCA_027568915.1 Erythroxylum roraimae
GAAAAACGCGTCTATAAGAGAGAGGTATCCGTACCCTTATAAGGTGTACTTCGTTTCCCTCTCCAACCGATGTGGGATCTCACACTCTCCACCTCCGTTAAACCCTGCCCTCTGTGGGGCCCAACCTAGTTGGCACAACGGTTCGCATACTAGCTCTGATACCACCTATAACATCCCAGGTCACCCACTTATAGATATTGTCCGCTTTGGGCTTTAGTCCAGCCAAGCCCTCACGGTTTTGCTTTTTCCGAGGCCTTCTCAGGAGGTCGCCTATCCTAGAACTACCCTCTCCCAAGCACATTTAACCTCAGAATTCTGATGGGATCCAGTGCATTAGGCCATGAAAAACGCGTCTATAAGAGAGAAGTATCCGTACCCTTATAAGGCGTACTTCGTTTCCCTCTCCAACTGATGTGGGATCTCACACTTTTAGGCCAAGCCCTCAAAGCGGACAATATTTATAAGCGGGTGATCTGGGGTGTTACAGAAGTAGTCTTTTAAGTATTTTAATATCTTATTGAAAAATATAGGTAAATAAAAACAAAAATAGAAATATATGAATAAGTAAGCATAAATAAATTTACTCTGTTGTTTTAACCTAAGTGAAGATTGAAGTTAAAAAGCAGTGTTAATAGCCATGTAAAATAGTTACCTAACTAAATAACTAGAAACATTCATGAAAAGGTGTTTGCTTTTGTATTAAAAGGTTTTTACTTTTCAAATAATCTTTTAAATTCTCCTTTATAAATTTAAAGTTCAGTGCTTTTTTTTTGGTTAATTTAGGTTCTATGTTTGGAAGTTTAAGTATCTTTTTTTATGTATGACTAATCCTTGTATTATGTTAAGTTTTCAAGATTAACCTATCCTTTTAAGGACTGATGGGTAAAATTGAATTGATTTATGACTTGATACAAGTATCATAATGTCTAACTAATTAATAAACAATACAATTGAATGAAAGATGGATAATTTTGATTACTTCAATTGATATAAGTGGGTTGGACATTTGAGATGAGAGTGAATGATAACATTATTGTCAAGACATATACGTGTCTATAAAAAGGAAGATGGACTTTTGCAACCCTTGCCTATTATAGAGAAAATATAGAAGTTGATATCTTTGGATTTATGGGATTTCCTAAGGTTGAAGAAGGCTTCAATGCTAGTTGTGGTCAATTGGTTCACCAAATATGTGATATTCATTGTTACTCTAGTAATTAATTTGATAAGAACTTCTAATAAGTTATTATATTGAAAATTTATGAAATGCTTTAACATTTTAATGGATATTGTGAGTGGTCAAGATGCTCAATTCACTGGATGGTGTTAGTCTTCTTTGTTCAATACGAAAATAACTAAGTTCCCTAAAATAGACCAACTACAAACAAATGGGTAAACTAAAGAATCAATGTTTGGTTGGAGGATTATCTAAGGTACTATGTGAGGGTTAGCCAATAAAACCGGTTGGATTTATTAGGAAATGCTCAATTTTGTATAATCCTAATGTTATCCTCCATAGAAAAGAGTCCATTTAAGTTGTATCTAGCCAAACAACCCCTTACTCGATTAGAACTGTCAAAAAAGAAGACAGGAGGAAAGTTTCCAATTGCATATAACTTTACTAGTGATAAGTTGTTGGGCCCCACACCCTACCTTTCGGTGTTTGGGGGTTATATCCCGGCGTGTGTTTGTGGATTATCCCGGCGTGTGTTTGGGCTGCGTAGCTCAATGGTGAGAGGCGTGCTTGTAAAAGCAACAAAACCTTGAGGTCACGAATTCGATTCGTGGCCAAAGAGGACAATACTGATTAAGGTTGTGGTGCCGTGGTATAACCTACAAACACACGCCGGGGTATAACCCCCAAATACCGAAAGGTGGGGTATGGGGCTCAACATAAGTAATAAATGCTAGAGGAGGCAAAAGATACTTTCTGAAAATTTATTTGTCGAATGAAGAAATATCCTTATCAACATTAACGACCACTGGAATTCAAGCGTCACTAAAACTCAGTTCCCCAAATTTTAAAGCAGATCAATGGGTATGTAATTCATAGGAGTTTAATTCTTAAGTGTGATGGTTTCTTTGAAGTTATGAAGAAAACCAATAATGTGGCATTTCACTTAAAGATGTTGGAAAGTTTAAAAGTTAACTTTACATTTTAGTTTAATTCTTAAGTGTGATGGTTTCTTTGAAGTTATGAAGAAAATCAATAATATGGCATTTCACTTAAAGATGTTGGAAAGGTTAAAAGTTAACTTTACATTTTGACTTTTTGTGCAGGTTCGATGAAACAAGGCCAGAAAAGAGTAAGCCTAAATGTGCTCCTCTTATAGTGCAAAAAAAATTGACGATCCTTAGAAAAACAATTCGATGATGATATAGACAATATCCTTAATCGTCATTTGTTGGAAGAACACAAAAAGTTAATGGAAAGAATCCATTTTACAGTGAAAAGGGATGGATGCAACAAAAGTAAAATAAACGAAAGATACTTCCCTTTAATAGTTTGAAAATAAGACAAATTAAAGGTTTATTTCAAAAACCTCTCAACGAGGATGTCAACTTCTTTTAGTAAGAGAGGTTTGTAAGACGTTATTGTACTTCGGATGAACTTAGCAGTAAGATTGATCCTTGCTACTTATTATCCAATAAAACTAAGGCATAATAGGGACATGCCCCAATAAAGAGGTTATTTGCATGAATTGGTAATTTTATGAAGGCACCACTTGTATTCAACAATTATTTGACCTTGACAATTTATATGCAACCTTACCAATTTATTGGAAATGCAACACATTGATTTTGGAGTGTCTATAATTGCCTCAACTCCATGATGGACTAAAGTAGTGATAACTATTTTGATAGTTATTCAGGAGTTATCACGGTTATGTCAATCAGTGTCCAAATTGTCTATCCAATAGTCATGTGATATGGACAGACACAACAATGGCAAACTATTCAATAACTTCTATATAGGTTCAAACATATCCTTACGTAGTTCACTTTTAATCTCTGTATATTTCATATGAAGCACAATATTTAAGCATAATCTATATTATATAAACTTTCACAATTTTATGATCGTTTTCATTGCAATGATAAAAGTATAAGGCATATTTTTATCGTCCCTTAAAATAATAAGAATTGTAGAGTTTAGAAAGTATTTAAAACAGATACCTTAATAAAATATTTAATAAATTGATAATAAAAATTAATTTATGAATTCGTGAAATTGCGATTAAAATCTAATTTTAACTTGATCTTTGTATCACATAATGTAATCACATTTTGCATTTTTTTTACTCTCAAAATATTTTTAGTAATATTCCTCTACATATTCACTTCAGTTTAGTTCCAAGTTAATTTTCTATAATTGAAAAGAATTAAACCAACATTTTAAAATGTTTATAATTGTGATGAAGATCACACATACTCCAAAAATCCACACTCAGATGCAACTAATACAGAAGGAAAATGAAGAATCAAAGAAGAAATATGATGGTGTCTGAAGTGTCGAAGAGAGAAGAGAGAAGAGAGAAGAGGGAAAGCATTCTCGAAACTTCAGCTGAAGACAGAACGTAAGTGACTAAGCTGATATGCACACATGGGAGGCACATGATCAATGTCTAATTCAAGCAACTCATCCAAAAGCCATCTTCTTCAGCTGTATATAAGAGAAACAGAAGCATCAGACATAATACATATAAAAATAGAAACTTCATATTTCCAACAGATTGTATTTTTCATTCACAACATTCAATATCCGAGAGTAAGATCAAGAGTGAAAAGAAAAGGGGTTTTGGGAGTGTGTTAGAATACTTACAGTGAGTACTAGAAAAGTTTGGAGACTCTTGCAAGTGATCTACAATATCACTCAAACTCTATAAAACCTTCTTTCACTTTCTTCTTCATTAGTGAAATCTTCACCACTAACAAGTGGGAACCTTGGATGTAGATAGTGTTTCACTATCGAACCAAGTAAAATCAAGTCTCTTTATTTTTCTGCAAGTTTCATATCTGCGAAGTTAACCAATTTGTCAAGTTCTTTTGTTGTAAAAATAACATAGCAGTAAATAAAATCCCAACAATAATATTATACCTACATTATTAATGCTAATATCTCTGAATACAAAATAGTTTAATTAATTTTTTTCTTAAATCTAAAAGTTAAATGAAAAACAATCAATTTGTCGTCTTCATACATTGAAAGATAACTTATATTATTATTGTCGTTGAAAAGTGTCATGAAGTACATGTTTCACCTTTCTTCTCGTAATAGTAACATCATGTTCTTATTATTTCCAGAAAGTGGAAGACCAGCTCCAAACTACAAAAGGACTGATCAGTGATCACGTTGTTGGAAACTGAACAACTCGCCATGCACAAACCCTTTTGTTGTTAATAAGTGACTACGATCCTTTATTCTTTATAATTTATTTAGTTTCTTTATTGCAAATAGACAAAGGGTTACACATCACCAAGCTGATAGTACGTACTTAGGTTCTTCTAAGACAGGAACATGTCCTTACTTAAGATGTTATGGTTAACAAACCAATATATACCTTAAGCAAACGCTTGAATTGGTTTATTCTAGCATATCCAAACGCTCCATCATGTTCTACTTGTTTCTTCTGCCTCATTTTCTTTTTCTTCTTCTTCCCCTTCTATACTTGCATTACTTCCAAATACAATATTATATTACTCCATGTACGATTCAGCAGTTCTGTGAATAGACAGTGGTGCTCGTTCCTTTTTTGTATAATATCTTTCTCTCAACGTCTCCTCGCAGCTGTTTCCCGTTGAGCATTGAAGAACACCGCTGCGACAGGGTGGCCAAGATCATTGTCTTCTGCAAATTTTCTTGTGTTAAATTTGTCCCTTGACGATGGCGTTGTCACTGTTTTTCTTCCTTTCTGCTTGAACAGAATGAACACGAACCTGTGTATCCCTATATTGGGCCTTGGCATCTCATAGTTCACCACTTCCCTCCCTGTTCATAAAAATTCAGACAATTCCCAGAGATACCATGAATTAGTACACTTGTCCTTGTTTTTAGGTCCCTCTGTCTCTCTCATTTCCTTCCCACAGTGGATGTGAAGACTTACCAAATGTAGCGTCCGTGGTGCCTGGTATGTCTGTTACTATCCTGCCAAGAGTACATGGTCAAATCAAGTTCAAGAGATGAAATATACGTATATAACTTATATTTTTGTCCATGTATAGCTTATTGTCCTACATTTGTATTTCTTTAGTTGCCAAGATTAGAAATCATGAAAAGAAATACTTTCCTTTTAATTTCTCTTTTCTTTTTCTTTAACTGGTCAGTTTTACTATTGTGATGTTATAAAATATTTTTACTTACTGTTGAATCATGGCTCAACAGCAAAATTTGATATTTCATGAGTAACTTTATATTTTTGTTTATAAGGCATTCTTTTAAATCAAGACCACGATTAAAATTTTGTGGTATCACATTATAGGTGTGGCATAATATAAGTTATTTAATTACAGCTTAAATTTTTCTAAAAATAATTTTAAAAATATGAGATGGACTTGCACCCCATTATCACGCGACTAAAATTTTATTGATGATATTTTAAAATCATGTGAGTGGGTATAAATTAATTACAAATGTGTGAAAATGTGTGTTGAGCTTGGATAGTTGGTACTCAGATAATTTTCTTCACCAGAATCCAAAGGATCAATGGTTTTGATGAGTATACCAGTGTACGTGCTCCCTCAGGTATGGATCACTAGGACCAGGAACATCTGGGTCTGTCATGACCTGCAGTAGTGCGATATTTTGAATCCAATTTGAAGACACAACACTTCATTACTAGCCTAATCTAAGAGATCAGCACTAAATTAATTAACTAGCTAGTATATAAAGGAAAAATATCCATACCAGGGTGAAAAATGATCTCATGTCCCCGCCATGAACGTCAACCTTCGGTTTGTAGGTAACAGCAGATGGGAACAGCTCATGCCCATTATACACCTGCTTGTTGGAGTTATAAGCCACTGTCATCTTCACGCTTGGAGTGAAATAGTCGATGACCTCTCCAATTACCCTCCCAACCACAAGAGGATCTGTCATGCTTGCCATTACCAAGAGCTTTTGATGAATGTAAAGAAGAGAGATAGAAGGCTAAAATCTAAGCAGTGAAGGCTACAGGTGATGGATAACAAGCTAATATAAGGATTCTAATTTCATCTTCTTTGGAAGATCACTCTGAGAAGTGATGAGGGCAGAAGCCTCGTATTTATAGTGTTGAGAAGCAATTCCCAAGCTTACTTCACTTACATAGAAACCCAGATGAGATGGGGGTGTTAACAAAAAGGTTAAATGATTTCTTTCGTAAAGTACGTACAGAAGCTACAGGGGAAGAGTTCGGATCTTCAGTCTAAAATTACGGTATTTTATTTTATCCTATAAATTTTAGTTATTTATTTATGTAAATTCCGTGTAAATAAATACGAGATCCACATAAATAAATAACTGACATTTATAAGACAGAATAAAACATCGTAATATTAAATAGATGATCCCGTACCATAGATAACGTTCTCGTAGTTTTTTGGTGTTAGGTCCCTCATTTCTACAGTTTCGAGGCATGCGAACATCATTCAACTCGTGGAAGGGCTAATTAACTAGTTTAGGTCTTCAAGTCCCCATGCCATTCGTAGTAAAAGTTCTCAGTCACAAATTCTTCATGTCTCTATTAAACATACATCATAAGTATAGAACAAAATGAAGTTGTATAAACTTGATTATTTTCAAGAATATAAAATGGCACATCTTGTTATAACTTAAAATCTTTTGTTGCTTTGGAAACCTAATTAAATCAAATTGCCACTTCTTTTAAATCAAAAGATTATGCATACCACATACAAGTGATCATCTCTCCAAATCATGGTAGATGTGGATATGATGGATATAGTCTTTCTTGCGTTATCTACGTTAAACTTACCAATCTGTTTTTTTAGGTCTTATTATATTAGGATTTTTATAAAAGACTGATTTTTGTTATAGGCATCTCATGACTATTTATGAGGCTGGTATATGTCTGAAAAAAGGACCTATGAATGGTTTCCAGTCTCGTGGTAGCAATTCATAGCTAGTAAACGATCATCACCTGCAGATCATTTATTCGTGTCCTTTTCTTATTAGTGGATTTAAACTTTTCAAAGAATTACAAGAATATATATATATATATAATTACTTCTCTACTAAATTCTTTTTTTCTCTTTTAAGATATATTAAATCGTAATATCTAGATTTGTGATATTCCCAAATATTTTGAATTTATAAAATTTCATAAATAATGTATTACGGAATATTGATAAATGTCAAGCTTATATAACTTCCAAAAAAAATTGAACTTATATTAAGATGTTGAATATAGATAAGTCTAGAATTCAATGACATAATGTAATTAACACAGATATTTATATCTATTAATCTAAATTTAGTATTTCCAACACCTCCACGATTCGAGGAGTATATGTGCAGATTACAGTGAAACTTCATACTGTTACAACAACATTGTAAGACCAGGTGCATCAATTCTATCAATTAAGAAGGCAATGTAACAGCTGCATCTGTTGCTTCGTTGTTTCCCAGTTCTTCTGTCATACGCGAAATAAACTCAGAACCACCCTTCGCTACTTTGCTTTGATTGTTTTTTGCATTTCAATATGTTTAGTTGTGATCATGGATATCTCGGAACCCAGCATGTTGACCAATCTTCAAGGCGTTAATTAACGTCATTTTGTTTTGGCCATATACCACATGCATAATCGTTTAGATGGCCATTTCTGTGTTCCAATGTATAGAATTTACATCATCAAGCTCTTGTTTTGGAAGAAAAGTTGAAAAAGGAGAAGGAAAAGTAAAAGGAAATGTACAATGGTGAGCTGCAAGATGATTTGACAGGCTACGTTGTTTCCTAGGGTAACATTAGGCGTGGACATCATGGCAAAACTAATTGGCCAAAAAGAGGGAACACCACTAAACTTGGTAGAAATGGGCACCAGAAGTGACGGAAAGATAAGAGAAAGAGAAAGTGAGAAATCTGGAAAGTTCAGAAAGGCATCTAATTCAACGAATTAACAACGTGTTAACTAATAAGAAAGCTATGTACACTTTCTCTAGCTAGCGGCGAATTTTATCAATTTCTTTACACGTGAATCATATAATTATATATGTGCAAATAAGACAGCAGATTAGATTAGTTTGAGGTGATGAGGGTCTCCACTGGAATTGTTTATTTAACATAAAAGGAAGACTGCATAGGGAATTTTTGCAGATCCTGCTAAGACATTCTTAAGCTAGGAAGCTTTTGCATTAAAGGTAAAAGGAAAATATATGAATTCCAGAGATGGCTGTTGCAAGAACCTTCCCAATTTTGCATTAATTACCTTTCAACTTACCTAATTTGAAAAATATTTATTGAAGAGCTTGCGGTATAAAGTAGCTCCACCATAACCCGATCAACAACAAAAAATAAGCCGTGGTTTGGAGTCACTTCAAGTAAAGATATTCATCGGAGGGTCACTTCTATGCTGCTGCTGGTAAAATGGAAAGAAGGAATTGTAACATATGACAGCTCAACTGCTGTCTTTTCCTGAGATTCCTCCCTCGACTACAAGTATTATTATTTGACAATGTAAACTCCTAAATAGTACTTGCCATTCTTTCTCCAGAATCTTTTCCCTCGTATGCCATTTCATTCTTTTCAATTTCCACTTCTTATGTGCTATTTGGTTTCATATTGTTCTGAAGACCAGCTCATACTTATACGAATCATTTTTGTGCTGGGGAAGTGGATGATTCCATTTCATAAATAATGTTAACAAGCAAATGCCATGCTAGACTCCATTAACCATATTTATTCTCATTGTTTTATTAATGGAATTAGAAATCTGAATCAATAAATTCTATTATATCTAATAAGAAAATTTATATAAAAATATTTAAACTTAAAAACGAATAATAAATATTGACCATATTAACGTGTGATGAAACATTTATTTTTTAACATAATATATAGGATGACATTTTTACCATGAATGATATTGATAATATTTTGTTAAATAATATTCTTTAAAAATTAAGATTATTATTATTCAACTTTTATATATTTAATAAACCCAATTACTTATATAACAGTTTTATCAAAACTCTATTCTTGATTCTTATTTATTTGACGTTGTATAACTACTAAAACTTAACTTGTTTTTATATACGACACATTTATCAAAGATATTTCCATACAATACAAGTATTAGGTTCAAAATTTTGCAGTTATTTACATTTTCAAATTTAACATTGGTTGTAGTACGTACCATTTAGAAAACTAATAGATATTCAGAAATTAATTAAATTTTTTATAAAACTTTTATGTAGTGATATTGATTTTATAGCATGTTACATTCAAATTAAGATTAAGAATATACTTCCAACGAGTCATTTAAATTAATGACTTCAGAATTAAATGAATTATGATTTATATAAAAAAGGTTTACGCATTGTCTAGTATAATTCCTTCAATTTCAATGTCACCGCTGTAGCTTTGATTGGATAGTTGATGCTCCTGGAACTAATTGTTGGACGTGTGGTAGGATTCATGTATTTTGTAGGCACCCTTGAAATAGCCAGCCGTTGGAACATTTGACTACCATCCTTTGACTTGGGGCACTAGAAGGGAATCGTACAACTGTGAGGCTCTCTCCCCCATCCTTAAATAAAAGTATTCTGAGAAGTCTATCCAATGCATCTAGCCCAAAGGTTCTTTTGCATAAAATGATTTTAGTAATTCCGAAGCAAAGACTTCAATAATTCCAAATTGTTATCCGAACTTTGTTTACTTTGATCTAACTTGTATGTACATTCTATTATTCTATATATAATGCAATATTTGACATCTATAATATAAGATCATTTTCTGTCCTATAAATTATCATGTGGTCACATTTTCAATCTATATTATAAAATTGTCATTTCAAGTGTAAAATATATCATTAAGTCTTACAATCATAACTTCATACTATATGCACAAATTTTATATATGATAACTTCTTATTATGCAGATTTTAAAACATTTCTGTCAATATTAGCTTTATTTTGCTTATAATATTCATATGCACATGGTTAATTTATATTAAAATTGTAAAACAGTTCTGTCAATATTAGCTTTATTTTGCTTATAATATTCATATGCACATGGTTAATTTATATTAAAATTGTAAACAGTTCTGTCAATATTAGTTTTATTTTGCTTATAATATTTATATGCACATGGTTAACTTCTATTAAAATTTTTTGGTCAAGATAATATTATTTCTCATAGAAATCTGTACCTGAGAAATCATACAAAGTAAATAAAATGAGGTGTGCCTAAACTAATTGGAATAATACCTTATGGTCATGGAAAAAAAGAAACTAACAGCTCATAAAGTTCCATATCTTTCATCTCCATTGCTTTTAGACCGTATTCGAAACAAAACATGCACTTGTCTAAAAAGGTTGCCTTGTTCTGTACGAGAAGACCATCAAAGGAAGGCAAGACAACCATAACTACAGTACATGTATATGTGTCGTTGAAATGAGGAAGAAAGTAAGCTCCTTTACAAAGTATCCATCCTTCTGAAGGGAGGGCCTTTAGGTTCAGTAATAGGGATGTCAATTTGTTGCACAAGCCTACCCAGCCTCTTGGATTTGGGTCACTTCTAAGTGGAGCCCAAAACCCAAGTATAAAAGGGTATTTTTAACCCTAAATAGGTTAAGAAAAATTGGAGAGATTCAGCCGTAAGGAAAAAGAGAGGGAAAAGAAAAAAGAGAGGCTTAGGTGGGAATTTTCGTTGTTCTTATCAACATTGCACAGTCTTCTTCTAACGTTCGATCGCATGGTGATTTCTCATCAGATTGGCCTGAAATTTTAACCAGAGATTCCTCTCTCGTTGTTTTTCATTCTGAACGGTGGAGATTGGATTTGGAGGTCTTCAAGGTGCCCTAATCTCCAGTCGAAATTACTGTCAGATTCTAAAGGTAATATTGTTCTCAACTCTTTGATTCTTTCATCTTGTTGATGACTATTGTTGTTTCTTAAGTTGAATGGTGACTCTAGTTATATCTAGAGGTGAAAAACTCTTTGTAACTTAATTAGTGATAGTGGAGTTTTTCTTTACTAGACTAGGTCTCGTGGTTTTTTCCTTTCTCACACTAAGGGAGGTTTTCCAAGTAAAAATTGCCTGTGTGCATTATTTCTTGCTGCTTAGTTTCTTGCACATGTGAGTTTGTTAGCTGCTGTTTTTCTTTTGGTGTTGGTTGTATTTGTTCACACAAGGAAAGGTTTATTGGTTCTGGTTACTTTGTTTCCGTTGCGTGACCGACTCCCCCTTTCCTAACACAGCCCAGCCTATACAAATTTTTTTTTTTCAAAAAGACCTTCATTAACTTTTTTCATACTCATAGTCAATTTCATAAAAGAACGTACATCACTCTATAAAAAGAGAATTAGTATCCTTCTTTGCAAATCTCCATCTCCATTAATCATTGAATTTCAAGAAAGTGATAAAGACCGTAAAACTAGATAAACAATTTAGTAACCTTGAAGAGCTTTAGAATTCCTTTTACACCTTATTAAACTATGATCATGATTGTTTCAAGGAGAGGTTTAAAAGAATAATTGAGTGGTTGGTATTTTTTCTCAGATCATATACAACAAGACTTATCATATTTCAACTCTAACACCCAAATACCCCCTGGGAGGATACATGGATGCCACCCAAGACAGAACAAACAAAACCAAACATCACACTGAC
>JAOSBL010000008.1:8360815-8389596 GCA_027568915.1 Erythroxylum roraimae
GGTTGAGCTGGAATATAGGAATTTCTGTTTCTTTTTCGAGCTGTATTTAAGCACATTTGCAGTTAATAAAAATATAACGTTACACTGAAATATTCTTCTCTTTCTCTGTTTATTCTAAGTTTGCTCCAACAATATTGAACATATTCGTTCAGCTTATTAATTAGCTTGCAATGCTGCTAAATTGTACTGCTAATTTTTGCCTCACCACTTTGTTGATGATCTTATTATGGTTTAAACTTTGCTTTGCAATCTAAGGTTCTATCAATACAATTCTTTATTTTAAAAGAAGATTTGAAGTAAAGTACTCCAATCCATACAACAATATATTAAAATTGTTATGACTAATACGAACTGAATTAAATTTGTAATTTTATTTAGGATACATATTTTATAAATTATTGCATACTTAATAGTTTAGGCTATACATTTTTTTTAAAAAATAAATAAATTGATAATGACATTGACATTGACATTGATCCAACAATTAAAGAATTCGTAACGTAACAAATTCACGTTGATGTTTAGAAGCGGGCTGGAAGCTGCAACCAAAGCGTGGATAAGTAGAAGGAAGTGAAAGTAAAGCAAGCTTAATCCAGCAAGCAAGTATGAGAATATTCTTAATTGTGTCAGCAAGGGATCTTTGGCGGTCAGGGGAGAGACAATTGTGCTTCATCCGCTAAAAATGTACCCTTTAGCAAGTTATACTTCTTCAAAATTTTCCCTTGCAGATTTCTTTTCTTAAGAACACACCTTATACTTTTATATTATCTCCTTTTGGTCAACAGGGTTTAACAGAACAAAGCAAATCAAATAAAGGGTGGCTTGTTGTACACTTCACTCATCAATACAACATCTGTTTATCAACTAGAATGATACATGTAGTTAAAACCAATTCAATTAAAAGAGGATTCTGGAGGTAGAGGTACACACTTCTTTTGAATGCTTTAATGAAAACAATTAGAGGAAAAAGGGTGCAAGTTATAATTCCGGATACTCTTTTGCAAGGAATATCCTAATCATTTTGAGCCTTGGAAAGGATATTGGAGGAATATCCAAGCAGGACAAGCCCTCTGGCTCCTATCATATGCTGGTATCGTAATAACACCACCAATCCTAACTAAAATAAATCCCGGAAACCACAGCCATTCCCCTACCATACCTCCGCACTGTAAACATGAGATGCCGAAAACAGTTAAAATTTTTAAGTAATCGACTGCACAAACCTGGGGCTCAAGGTGCTACTCAAAGTAACTCATGCAGGGTCTCTGCTGTTAACTTGGAAACACTGGCTATCCTCCATGACTCAAAAGAGAGGGAAATCAAGCACGAGCATAGCAATATGATAATTCAAAATAAGCAGCAGAACATTCTTACAAGCATCAATAATCAGGTGAGCTCAATTCTTTCAGTTTCCTGCTCTCTTGGAAGTTGGTACTTAATGAAAGTACTCGGTCTATGCCAACTAGATCTTTTCCTTTTTTTGTCATTGAGGTAAATTTTCAAGAACCAAAGTGATACTCATGGTTTATCAGGCAACTCAACTGCAGTCGCCAGATGATTCCCCTGGAGGTTCAGCAAGAATCAGACTCAAGGATGGTAGACATCTGGCCTACAGAGAAAAAGGCGTCCCCAAGAACGGAGCCAAGTACAAGATCATTATTGTTCATGGCTTTGGAAGCTCGAAAGAAATGGACTTTTTGGCACCCCAAGTACTATCCTAATTCTGCTCTTTCTACTCGACCTCTTGTCGATCTAAAACTTCAATCTTTGTAGCTGGAACTGGAAGTGCTTTCACTAAGCTTTAGGGAGTAACAACCTTATGCAACTTGACCAATATAGCTCATAACACTCGGAAAGCTACTTGCAGTTGAATGAGACTTGGAGAAGTGACAAAGGGCAAACCTTTTAGAGACGAAATACTTGCCTAAAAGAGTGTGTCTAAACAAAATTACCCTATGCTAAGTAAAAAATCTATAATCTAAATGCAACTCTGACATGGTCTGACATGCTTTCTGAGGAGATCTGACTGCTCATGAAAACATAGCATTTGAAGCAATTGCTGAGTAGAAGTATCTGTACTAAAACACCGAGCACATGCTGCCATCTTTTATGCTTATGAAGATTCTAGGCTCCACTTTGTTAATAGAATTTGAGAATCGGAATTCAAGAAGGGATGCAGCAGCCAACTTCTCTTTCCTATTTCTTTATGCCTTTAAATGATACTAGTGTGACCACCTGCTGAATTGATGTGATACTATGTAAATAAGAACATTTTTGCTTTTAACTTTCCTCCCCTAATGTCTGATTTCTCATCTCCACTCAATTTACTACAGTTTACTAGATGAGAATGAAGTGCTCGTTCCATAAATTACAGTTCAGCTTTTATTTTTTTACTTTTTCCTTACAAGCTTCTTCATGTCTTAGTTTAAGTGGTTTAAGTGTAAAAAACTGAAGTTTAATCTTCTGTCGATGGAGAAATGGTATTGTTTTGAGTCGCAAGTATCAAGAAAAGTGAGTTTCATTACCTCTCAGGAACTAATAGAAGAACTGGGGATATACTTTCTCTTATTTGACCGAGCTGGCTATGGAGAGAGTGATCCGAATCCAAAGCGATCAGTAAAGAGTGAAGCACTCGACATTGAAGAACTTGCTGATCAGCTGCAGATAGGATCCAACTTTTATGTGATCGGTGTCTCAATGGGATCATATCCCATCTGGAGTTGCCTCAAATATCTACCACACAGGTAAAATCAGATAAACTTTTAATTTGACAGTATTCCTTCATAAATTTTTGTTCCTAGCTCATCGCAAATTTCTTTATGCAGACTAGCAGGTGTGTCCCTAATTGTACCAGTTGTTAACTATAGATGGCCTTCTCTTCCCAAAAGTCTGATAAGAGATGATTATAGGAGGAGACTTGTTCGGTTGTCTTTATGGTTTTCAAAATATGCCCCTGGACTCTTGCAATGGTGGGTTACGCAGAAATGGCTTCCTTCAACTTCTGTCCTGGAGAAAAACCCAGTGTTCTTCAATGCACATGATATAGAAGTCCTGACGAAAATTCCAGGGTTCCCAATGCTGACTCAGGTAAAATTTCTCCCACAACAAGAAAAGTGGAACTTAGAGTTTCTGTTGATAAACTTGTAACAATGCCATCACTTTTGCATGATTCACTCCTTCTTATTCAATCAAGAAACAATCGAAAGAGAGATGGTTATGGTAGTGTTTACGTTTCCTCCTCCAGGACAGGTTGCAAAATAAAGAAGTCTTTGATACTCTCCGTGGTGATTTTATGGAGAGTTTTGGACGTTGGGACTTTGATCCAACTGATCTAAGCAATCCGTTCCCTCAGAATGAAGGTTCGGTTCACATTTGGCAAGGTTGTGAGGATAAGGTTGTGCCATTTCAGCTGCAAAGATTTATTTCCAAAAAACTACCCTGGATTCGGTATCATGAAGTTCCCGGGGGTGGGCATTTAATTGTGCATTATTCTGGCTTATGTGAGGCTGTTTTGCGGGCACTTTTGCTTGGAGAAGAACCAGTTTCATTGGATCACATACATCCGTAACAGGACTTCAAAGTAATTACATGATTCTTTGACCGTTGATATAGTCTCGTTTAATGTAATTAGATTGACATTTATAAAACACATGGCAATTGAAAGGTTGAACTGAATATAATTCGTGCATTTGTTTCTGGTGATTTTGAGTTAGTATGCATGGACGATATCAGGATTTTAGTTAACTCATACAGTAGAGAGAATTTGCGTGTGACAAGGAGCAGGAGAAAGAGTAAAAGATAAGAACCTGTCAGCGAATTTGTTGCATTGTTATGGCGGAGTGGATGTATTTGCTTTCTGCTGAAACGTGTAACTGTACCCGGGAAGTAAAGAGCAGCGCCCATTAATGTACAGGAAAAATATAGAGGCACTAGTTTGGAACGCTAAGCTCAACACATCCCTGGAAAGTTTGAGGTAGGATTTCATGAAGAAAGCAAACTTTCTATTTCTTAAAAAGTAAAAATCATTTTAATATATAAAATGATTCATTTAATCGTATTATCATACTTAATTTCTTTTTTTAATCTTCAATAATTAAGAAAATGTGGTGTCCCACCTAGCTACAAGGTTCAAGAGAAATGTGATCTTCCCAACCTGTTCTCAAGTCTCTGACAGTACGATAACAATGTGCAGAGCCGATTTGAAGGGATCACCTGAAAAGTTCTTACATGAAAAAGAATTAGAGAGAAAAAGTAGGATTGTTATAGGAAATGGAAGTACTAATTTAATGAACGATCATTCTAATAGCTGCAGCTTTCTAATTACTGGAACTGATATTGCAAATCATCATCGAGTCAGGAGAATGTTGTAGAATTTATGAAAGCTCTTATCTGCAGATGTTCAGATAAGTACTAGTACTCGGAAAAAAAGAAAGAAAGAAAAACAGTTGACTGGATGATTTTTTTTTATATACCTGTAGAGATTCATTGGTCAAAAGCATCCCAAAATTGAGAAGAAACTTCCAAAAGGGATGCAATCTAATTAATCATCCAAGTAGGCATTTTGTATTTGATAGATACCACAACAGGTACATATCTGTTTCAAATAGACAGAACGATTAACGTTGCGAAGTTACAAGCTGAGAAGTGATCAAACAAACAAAAGTATTATTCCTCATCGTACAAACATTACAAAAAACGAGAATGTCTCTCAGGCGTTTTGTAAACTGTATGACACGCAGAAGACAACTTGGACATTTACACAACGAAACGTGTTCACACAAGGAAATGTATAAGTGGGCATAGGATGACGAGAAAAGAATAGAGAAGCCCTAAGATCAATGTATGATCGGAGCTTCCACAAGGACGATGTCTTAATATAACAAGTAATAACACAACAGCTGAAAGAGGAATAAAACCATAGAATCTTACCCAGGAGAGTCCATATGATCCAATCTTGGTCATTACCTATTGGAGTGACACCATACTAGACTAAGTAATTTTCGGGGGCTGAGACATTGAGACAGAATCGGTGGAGAAGTCAACGGAATTTATTAGTATGATAGGCTTGAGTAGTCATCCATGATCCATTGGCATAATTAATTTTTGAAGATAACATGTAGATGTGACGGTGGGATACATACGACTACAGATATTCATTTCTACTTAAAACGACAGTAGTATCGAGGAGTATGCTCCTGAAAAACGACAGGTGAAGGAAAAAAGGTGACAGTAACAATGTAGACAATGGTAAAAAGAAAAGAAGAGTATCGGTTGCTTTCTCTTTGTTTCCGGCAGAACTTGAACAGCAAGTGGCACAAACGTGTCACAAAAACTGAACACGAAGTGGGGACCTCTTAATGACATGGTTTCAAAGCTTTCCCTATGGCAGTTACACTCTCTACAGTATCCCTGTTCAATTTTATAGATGTTCTATGTATGACCTTTCCTCTTCACTTGCCTTCTACCATTTTCTTGCTTTTTTGCTTTCTTTTCTTCAGATATCAATGATGCACGACTTCTAGTTGCTGATTCTAAATACGCTCTCATAAGCCCTGCCGAGGTGATCATTTTCTTTTTCAGGTATCAATTCTTTTCCTACTCCCTTTCCTTTCTGGGTTTGCTTCCCTTTTTTTGGCAATTCATCACTGTAGTCTGTAGACTGTAAATGGCCAATGCCTGTAAGTACATCTTTTTTCACAGACCACAATCTTTGATTGTCATCAGGTAATGGACATGCATGTCTCCATTATTGTGTTAAAATAGCTTTAATTAAATCGAGAAACATTTCAAATAAATATATACCAAAAAAAACAAAAAGAGATTATTAGAAAAGCAGATCGATTTTTAGTTCTGGGTTATGTTCTGTTCTATTGACTGTAACGACCGTATCTATAGAGTAAGATGTTCCATGCGTGCAAGTTTTTCCGGTTCAGTTTAAATCATTTCCCTTTCTGAGTTCCTCAACCAAATTTCGAATCATCTTCTTAACCTGTCAATTGGAGTTTGCACAAATTCCTGGCGTTTCACCCCCTTTTATTGTTTCTTCCGTAAGGCCTTAAATGTAGTGGGTCTGTATCATCTTCTTCCTCTGATGGGGTTCATTTCTCTGTTATTAACGCAGTAGTTTGGAAGTATGTTGCGAATCCAGACTATCCAGTGTGAACGAGTATAGACAAATCGGTTAGTGAGTAGTAAAGTAGTAATGGAGTAGCACCGACTGGGTCGCCATATGGCATTGGCAGGTGGAGGCAAATACTAATTTTACGTCTCCTCTGGCCACAGCCACACACAAAAAAGAGAGGGAAAATTTATTTATTCCTATTAAAAGATAAGAAAAATTGTTAATATATTTTTTAAAAATAAATCTTCTTAGTGAATTTTGTGAAGAATAATAATACAATGGAATTTTAGAAAAAGTATTTAAAGAAAATGTAACAACCTTTATGATTTGAACGACGTTAACTTTGATTCTTAGTTTACTCCACCTTAAAATAAAAATTATCATAAGTATACAATTTACCACCTTGATCAACATCTCTAATTCTCACACTAAGGGGAAAAATCCAGGGCCTGTTATTTGCTGCACGATGGTACTTCTTGAATCTGAAAATATTGTCTACGGAGGTGACGACCTGGTAACAACACAACAATCGCACCAACTACATCAAGCAGCAGAGCTAAATCACGGCATGAATCAGCAGAACTCTATCTTGTCACTCACCCTCAATGAAATCCAGCTAAAGAGAGGGAAGAGTGTAGGTTCCATGAACATGGACGAATTTCTTGCTAACTTGTGGAGTGGTGATGAGAGTCAGGTCTTGCCTCACATCAACTTAAACGAGTCCACCCAGAATTTCAGTACCGTAGTGAATCAAACTCCACTACTCCGACAAGGTTCTTTTTCTGTTCCTACGCCACTTTCCAAGAAAACTGTGGACGAGGTGTGGTGTGAGATCCAAAGGGAACAACCATATGATCAGAAGCCAGACAACGTTGGTGCACATCGTCATCCTCTTGACGGCCAACCTACACTTGGAGAGATAACACTTGAAGATTTCCTGATAAAAGCTGGTGTAGTTCATGAAGTAACTTCGCAGGAAAAAGCATTATCATCCGGGCAGAACAAGAACTCATGTATAGAAGTCAACTTCGGGGTGGGGCTTGGAGGGTTCTCTATCATAACTACTCATCATCAGAATGTGGGAACCAATATGTTGGCAGCTGGAAATGGTTTCAACTCATACCAAATGTTTCCACAAGGTCAAGGTTATGGAGGGGAAGCAGCACCAAGTAATGGTAAAGATGAGAAGGGTGAAGGCCGTGTGGAATTGGGTGCACAACAAATTAAAAAGAAGATAGTGGATGGTCCGCCGGAGGTGTTAGTGGAACGAAGACAACGTAGGATGATAAAGAACAGAGAATCAGCTGCTCGATCTCGAGCAAGGAAACAGGTTTTACTTGCTAATCCTATCACATTCTTCTTTTTCTAAGCTCACATATATAATGTGTGTTGAGTATGCTTCGAAAATTGTATATAATTTAAGTTTTGCATAGTCACATTTTTCAGTATCCGAAAATATTCCAGATGTCTCATTCTAGTGATTTTCGTTAGTAATGTAATTTGCTGCTCCATTCATCTTCATTGTTTATCTTGGTTATGACTAAAGCTCTTGTATTGAAGGCATACACGGTGGAGTTGGAGCTCGAGTTGAATCAACTTAGAGAAGAGAATGCCAAGTTAAAACAGATTGTGGTAAAGACTTTCCTGCTTCCGTCTATTGTTGAATCACTTGAGATCAGAATCAAGTTTTTCTGATTTATTAATTCTTAGAGCAATGGACGCTAATGAATTTTTTTCTTAAACACATTTTGAAACAGGAGGAAATAGAGCAAAAAAGAAAGGAAGAGGTAATTACCTTGGAACTTCTGCACTGCAATTTTTATAATTTAGAAGCTGAATCACTATACGGAACGTATTTAACTACAACATCTTGTTCATGGTTGCTCCTACTAGCAAATTTTCTACGATGAAATGCTACATATTTATGTTTAACAACAGGTTGCCAAGAGGAAGCAATCAACAACATTGCCACAACAGAAACCAGATAAAGTGAAGACCCTGAGGAGGACAACAAGCCTGGCTTGGTAAATGAGAGAGAAAATGCTTTTGCTATTGTGTAACAGTATCTGTATATAATCACACTGCAGTCCAAGCTTTAATTTACTGCTGGGAATAGAGTGTGACAATAATAAAAATAATAATTAAAAAAAGTATGAGACAAAAAGCTATGCATGGGTCTTTACTGATTAATGACTCTGTCGAAACCATCACTTACAAAAAGAACGTGGGAGCACAATAAGCAAGGCAGTATACTATTAATTATAGGACCTTCCTATATTTCGTGTGAATAAATGAGATATTTTCATTACTAAATCTTACGGTTTAGTTTTAATTAAATATTTCATTTACATGGAAAAGGCAAGTGGAAAACCGGGCTAAGAAAAAAGCCTTTAATTATTAATGGGTACAAAATAATTCAATCTCTGGCTCTGATATAATTGTTACTTTCCAAATGGCCTGATTTGATATTTTCAATTTTATTATATAAAAATAATCAAAAGAGCATATTTAATCTATTACAAATTGGATTGGATGAATCACTATGCGAAGAAAGAGATGAATGTGCACTCCCACTTTTACGCTTTTCTACCAACCTCAGCATAACAACATAATATAAATGTATACTTTTACATTATGTAGTGTCTTTTTCTTTTTGAATCCCTCCTCTCTCTGTGTCTAAACCCTTTCGTTCGCGGTGCTCCCTATCTCCGGAACTTCAGGGTCTGATCATCTGGGCTTGAGCTTATTTAATTCACGGTAACTTCTCAATTCTCTCCCCCGCTTCACTTTCTGTCGATTTAATTTCTCTTTTTTCGTTTTCATATCTCGCACTTACCTAGGATTTGTGCAGGTGCTTCTTCTAAATAGTTTTCTTTTGGTTATTGTTTCGCCAATTTTATTGATGTATTCGTTCACCTTTAGTTTTCCCTCAATTGATTTCTCTGGGTGTTCAAGAAAGGATAGGGCTTTTGGGATTGTTCTCTTCTCTTTTTTGTTTTAGGGGGCAGTTGGAATTAAGTCAGCTAACTAAACCGGGCTAGATGAGGTTCTTATGCTTTGTTTTCAATAGTTATTTGCAGAAGTGTATAAACCCTTTTCAATGACATTCTTAATTTTTGTTGTATCAGGTTTGGGAGCTTCAAAGAGGGGATTGAGAGCAAAATTGCCTAAATAGTTTAAGCCGTCTGAGGCGGCAGTATGTCATCTGAGAGGCCAACTTTACCTCAGTGCCTGCCATTGGAGCAGATTACGTTAACTAGTCAGAAATGTACACGATCTGGGGAGGTTAGGAGGGTTTTGGGATTTCCCCTTGGTGGTGCAGCTGAGGACCGTCATTTTGGAGTAGTACATGCCAAGTCTTCTACTCCCATAGCAACAGAGGAGCTAAAGCACTTCAAAGAAAGTGTGCAAGATACTTCTAGAAAGGCCAGGTGAAATTCTTATTATATGGTTTTGATTGTTTGTTTGTGTTATGGCTCTTATATTGTTTTCTTTTAATTGAAATTATATATGTGAGCATTATGGTTAATGTAAATTCTGGAAAACAGTATTAAAACCCTTATATTTAGGCTTTTGCCTTAATATCTAGTAATAGGTTGTCTATTTCCCATATTCTGGAATTTCAGATGGGAATAAAATGATGAATTAACTTTTTTTCCTGATGGTTGTCTCAATTTCTCCAAACGTCTTTGCACCTCAGCTTTACCCAATGTTTGTTGATACCTTGCATCCCTGATGGGTTATCTTTTCATGTTATCAACATGCTTTCACACACAGAAAGCCATGTCTTAGTGTAGATTTTATAACTAAAGACTCTATGTTCTATACATTTTTGCTAAAGTATTTGCAATTCCTTCTACTATTACCGATGTTATAAACATATGTGATTTACTTCTTGTAGGTATCGAGCAAAAATGTTGCACGACTCCTTATTCAAGTTGGAAAAGTATAGGGAGTCATTGAGCTCGAAGAAGCAGCGAAGGAGTGATTTATCATTGGTTGAGAAGCCTAATGGTTTAAATGTTCCAAAGGCAGGGGGTCAAATTTATAGAAGCTCTCATGGATTTATGACCCAAAGATTGGATGACAAGGCCAAGAGTGTTAACTTACATAAACGCACGCTGGTAATTGTTGTTGGCCTTGTGGATAATTATCATTTATATCTGCTTTAACAATATATATTATGTTGTGATCTTCTATTGTTTCTTGATTCGAATGATGCAAAATTTGATGCTAGCATTATTTGTTTTGGGGGACCTAATTGTGATTATTATATCTTTCTGCTTTTCAGTGTCCTATTAGATATCGAATTCTAGGATAAATTCACGAGAGTCCTTGAATATGTGATTATCTTTTTGGTGGGAAAAAAGTTAGAATTGCAACAACTGGTTATTGAACTTTGAAATGTGCACTAATGTTACTACTTTAGCTGGTTATGCCTATTTTTTATTATGAAAATAGAGAAACAGATGGCACCTCAGCAAAATTGACATGACACTAATCTTTTTCTGAAGAATCAATTGACAATAATATTTTACCATCATAATGAATTGACAAAGTTAGGAAAAGTAATGCAATGGATGCATATTCCTTAGTTTAATGAACGAGCTTTTACAATTTGAACTTAATTGATCTAATCCTTGCTACAAATAAAAAAACCCCCAAGTGTAAAATCTGCAGTACTTTTTCTGGCAATTGTGTATAAGGACAAAGTTTTTCCTTTTCGTTTGCAATTCAAAATTCTATAAATTCCTCCTCACTCTTCTTTTGTTTTTTTGCCCCCCTTCTAATAAAAAATGTCAATGTGGGCTACAACTATGTTAGTCCTTGATGAGTGTATAGTTAATAGCATGGTCATGGAACGGTCATGGAACCAGATATTTGATTCTAAATCCAGTACCTAGTTTCTTCTAGTGCCTTGGGTGTTGGCTTATCTTCCTAGTTTGATGATTTCTGTCTTTCATATCTTTTCCACATAATTTGAGTTTGTCATATTTCTGTTTCTGTTTCCAGGCAGAAGACAGGCCTGCTGTTGCCTCAAGGCAGCAGTTGCTTCTGGAAAAGAGTGGAGATACCCTCCACGATAATGGTGGGCCTGCAGGTTGTCTTGAAGGGAAGATCCGCAGATTTCCTGGTGGAGGTGAAGGGTGGGAAACCAAGAATAAAAAGAAGCGGTCAGTTGGAATCATGGGTACCAGGGCTACAAATGGTGAGCAAGATCTAAAGCGAGCCATGCATCCAAAGATGGGTGCTGCTTCTAAGTTGCGATCCTCTGATGCCCAGGGCGTCAGGTAACTTAATTTAATAGCCATGGAATTACTGATTGTTTCATGGTTTTGCTACTTTAGCCTGCTGTGACTTTTTCCCCAGTTATTTTGATACTAACTCTAGTGGTTTTGTTCCTTAAAATATTATGTATTAAGAGTAGCTTAAGAAATACTAATTGGATTTATTACTCATGCTTTTGTGGATGGTACTAGGACTTATGCACATCCTGTGACTTGTATAGGTCAACAGTTTAAATTATTACGCTATTTTGAGATGTCAGGTGCAAGTACGAAGATAATACATACATTAGTATTTTAGGTATTGGGTGCAATATGAAGATAATGGAACAAATTATCCATTATGTTATTATTTGCGCATGAATAGTATGTCTAAGACATGTGATGAGTGTTTGAAGCCTGTAGCTAATACATATATTAGTGTTTGAGGTATTGGGTGCAATATGAAGATAATAGAACAAATTATGTGCATTATGTTATTATTTGCACACGAATAGTATGTCTAAGACATGTGATGAGTGTTTGAAGAAATATGCAGGCTCATTTTGGTCAACCTTGTTTAAATTGACAAAAATTGCAATAAGCTAGGGTTCTTGCACCTGCTTACTGAGTTTATTTGTTTATGGTATGTGCTGTAGATTGAAATCTTCCCCTGGAGTAGGTGGAATCAACAAGTTGGTTGTTTCTTCAGATCCTAGTAAGTCTAGCATCAGTACAATACTCAAGAATGATATGGATAATGGACCTCATGGAGACTCCATGGCTCTTTTAGAGCAAAGGAATTTCACAAAAGGAAGCAAAAAGTATGTGTTTTCATATTGAAATGTTAATAGTGCAAATTTAGCATTCATTTAATCAATTGTTTTTGATGCATTGAGTTGCAGCTGGGGATTTATCAGTTTATTGCATGTATTCAAATTTAAATAATTAGTGATTGTTGATTAGTCTCTAATACTCTCTCAGGCCAAATGTTCACGAGGATGAGCTAGTGGATAGTCCTAATAATGTGGTGAAAAGAAAAGTTTCTCGTCTATCACGAACAGGATCCATAATAATGCTAGAATCATCTGTCAAAGGTCACCCCTCATCTACACCTTTTCAAAGTTTGGAACTACAAACTAGTGAGTAAAATCTTGCTGCCATTTTTAGTGGATAATCAAAAGTGTAACCTTTCTGCAGGTTCATCAAATGCCTCTGCTCAGTGTGTGGGTCAAAGATCTTTTAAGAATTCACGTACAAGGAGAGTAAATATGGTTGCTCCTGTCTCAAGAAATGTTGAAGGTCAGATTTCATTTCCAGGAGCTCCAGTTTCTGATTTTAGTGGTAGAACTTCCAATGGGGCCAATGGGACACTTGATACTGGTAGTGTAGATAATACTGCTCCAAAAGTGAAGAGGGAACTTGATGCTGCTCCGTCTCCCTTTGGGTTGTTTGAAAGTGAAGAATCAGGTCCTGGAGAAAATAAAACCAGAAAAAGGGAATCGTATAGTGGTGAAGTTGCACTGACTGCATCCGAGAATTCTGGGGCCTTTCTTTTACATGCTAAGAAAAACAAAGTACCTAATAATGAGATTGTAGATGGTGTGCAAAGACGAGGGAGGACTGGCAGGCGTTCTTCCTCAGTAAGGCCATTCACTCCTTCGCTGAGGGAAAAGTTAGAGAATGTGCCAACAATAAAGCCACTGACAAGTGTGAAGCCTGAGGCTGAAAGGAACAAAAGGTGTCTTCCCCTAATCCAATACAATTCCAACTCACACTCTCAAATTTCAAAACCACCGGTTAATTGATCGAAGTTTAGGTGTATTTCCTTTTATCATATTTCGTATATTGATGTGCATTTGCTTTATTTGCATTAGCAGAAATGGACGGTTACCTTCCAAAAAGTTGAAAGATAGGAAGGCTGTGTCTAATGTTGGCCAAATACTGAGTGGCAGTTCCTTAGATTTCACAGGTATTATTTATGTATTACTTTAGATTTAGATCAGAATCGAAGCATGCTTGTATTGTGGTGATTAAATGAAACCCTGTTGACGTTTGTAGAGGTCATAGGTTTCCAATGATGGTTCATGCAAGGTGTAGCATTGATTTGGTGTTTTCTTTCAAATTTGTGTTAGGAAAATGTTTTTGCTGAAACTGCTTTGCTATCAAGCATTTTAGATCTTAAGTCTTTGTCACCTCTACACGATTATATTAGCATATTCACTCTTTAATAAGCTTAAATGTATCAAAAACTTTGATGGAATCACAATGTTTCAATTCATATACAGGTGCATCTGATGATGATCGGGAAGAATTGATTGCAGCTGCCAGGTCGGCTCATAATGCTAGCAGTACGTGTTCTAACCATTTCTTTCAACTTCTCCAGTAAAACTTTCACATACATGAACAGTTATATATAGTTAGCCTAATATATGCTTGCATGTGATATAATCTTCAACTATAGAACTTGCCTGTTCTGGTCCTTTTTGGAACAAAGTGGAGTCTATTTTTACCAATGTCAGCTCGGAGGAGATTTCCTTTCTGAAACGACAGGTAATAAGTTGTTGAGCCGTTAAACAAATAAAGTGGTGATTCGTTAACAGTCTTGATTAGACTCTTACAAATTTCTTTTCTTTCTTTTTGTTGTTGTTGAATCAGTTATGTCTTGCAGAAGAGCTTGATGGTTGTTTGTGTCACATGCATGGCACTGGATACAATGTTCCGGTACTGGATTTGTCTGTCATTTTGTTTTTCATGCCTGTATTTCCTTATTAGAGGGAAAAAAATGTTTGGACTTCAATTATTTTTAAAATTTTGCATTTTGGCTGCTAAATTTTGTGTTCATTTCTTAAACTTTAGTGCACTACTTTGAATCATGGCAGAAGAATTTTTTTATGGAGTTCAGCAATATAAAAGCTTTTCTATCATTCTGGATTTTCTTTTCCCAGGCTACTGTTGAGCATGATGAATTACTTAATTATACTGGTGAAAGACAAGGACATGAGTCCTATAAGCAACTGGTTAAGGTATCTTCTATATCTGGAGGACATAATACTGGAACTTTGGACAAGTTTACCCCGTTATACCAAAGGGTTCTGTCCGCGCTGATTGAAGATGATGATGGTGAAGAATTTTACACCCATGATGAGGGGAAAAGTATTTATCTACACTATGCCAGTGATGATTCGTATTGTGGTTCATGCAATCTGATTGACGTTGAATCCAAAGATAGGGACAAAATGGATTCTGAAGTAGAGTCAGAATTGGATTTTGTTACCCAGAGAAGTCATTTGTTGGATAGACTTTCATGTGATAAGAGTTGTACATCTAACAAAATATGGAAACCAAGCATCTCCAATTCAACATATTCTAGTGAATTGGGGTCAGTAGATGATGATTTGTCCCAGTCAGATATTGGACATGCCAATGAAATTCGTACTAATGTAATGGTTCTGCTGGACACAACGGAGTCAATTGTCTCTGGCATTTCTCCTGGTCATCAATATCAGCAGATGTCTCTTGATGATAGGCTTGCACTTGAGCTACAAAGTATCGGTTTATTTCCGGAGACACTGGTAGGCTCTTTTGTCAGATGTTGCTTTCTTCTGATATTACACTTTGGTTGCACTTGGTACTATGGCTTATTTGGATCTATTTCTTTTTACAGCCTGATCTAGCTGAGGGAGAAATAATTAGTCAAGATATACTTGAACTTGAGGAAGGGTTGTTCCAGCAGGTTTTTCCTTTCTCTCAAGATATTAAACTTGAGTTAAACTGGATTTTGTACAGTTTTTCAAACGAATAATTTTTTGTAATACTCTGATGTTTTGAATTTTTAACTCTTGTATTTATTTCATTCCTTACTGTCATACTAATTATGAAACCTATCAATCCACAGATAGGGAGGAAGAGAAAGAAATTAGGAAAAATCGATAAAGGTGTTCAGAAGGGAAAAGAGGATGAGAAAAGGTTTGTCTTTGCAGTTTGATGAATTGTATAGTTCAAATTTCGATCTGGAATTAAAGTAGGAATATGATTTTGCAGGAGCATTCAACAGATCGCCATGGACCAACTAGTTGAGATAGCTTACAGGAAACGGATGGTAATTGTTTGGAGTTATACTCTTATGTTTTTTTTCTTTTTAAATTCTATGCACAATACAAATAATGAACTTGAAGCTTGCAATTACCTTACGAGGAAGTCTTTGATTGACCTATGTAGGAATCTGTTCTCTCTTGGAAAAAAGAATTTGACGGAAAAATCCTTGTTTTTGCTCAAATTTAAAACAGAAACCGAAGTTACTCTAAGTCAATAGGACCTGAACTCTAGATTTCACTTGTTGAGTTTGGACTTTTAAACTTGATAGTGAAAAAACCTTAAAAGCTAATACTACTACAACTAAATCCCAATAATATAAGGGTAAAAGAAACACACAAAAATGTTGTAGCAGAGTAGATATCTATCCTCATCGGTTTGTGTTCCAACTTGTGGCTCCTCTGCTCTGTAAATGAAAAAGAGAAGATGATTTAAGAAATTAACGGTTGTGGGTAAAGAAGGCATTGTGTGAACCTGCCATACGAACTTTATGGGGTTCTTTTCGACTGTTGAATTTGGAAGGTTGATACATTTGTATTGGACAGTAAAGTACTGGGTACTCGTTATGTTTGAAAGTAATGATAATAGTTTCCTCCAATGGACTCGTTGAATTTCATGTTCATTAATCTATGCAGGCTTGCGCAGCAAATAGTACCTCAAAAGGGGCAATTCGCAAGGTCTCTAAACAAGCTGCATTGGCTTTTGTTCAACGTACTCTTGGTAGATGTAAAAAATTTGAAGACACAGGAGACAGCTGCTTCACTGAGCCTAAACTACAGGAGATCCTCTTCTCTAGACCTACATGCTGCATGGAAGCCAAATCGGCTGATTGTGTTGGGTCAGGAACTGCTAGTAACACATGCAATGACATTCGTGATCATCACACTGACGCAGGAGGATCAGGTATCGATTTGATATTGACATTGTCACCTGTTCATGCTAGAAATTTTTCACTCTGGTGGCATGTTTCTTCAAGTTGGAATGTCAGTATGAAACAATATTGTTGACGACTTAATCCTTGTAACACTTACTGACCAAACTTAAACAGGGTCCAAAAGAAAAGGAAAGCAAAAAGAAAAAAGCTTACATATGTTACCATCGTATAACTTTTGTTTTGCGTTTTTTCATTGCAGGTACTATTTCTAGCACTTTCGAGAGACAGGATTGCAACGGTGATAACATTGGTATAGTTGAGAAGAAACAAGTGTTATTTGATGAAGTTAATGGCAGTGCTTCATCAAGGTTAACATCTCCTCTCGAAAACTCTGTTCGTGGGGGTGTGAAGGGAAAGAGAAGTGACAGAGAGAGGGATCAAAACAAGGCTCATCGGAGAACTGACTCTGTTTCAGGGGTTAGAGACTTGGCCCCGAGTGGCGCCAGAAATGACCTAGATACAAAATCGGTCTCTAAACAGAAGAGTGGTCGAGTATCAACTTCACAAAATGGACCTCGTATGTCGAGTCATCCCTTGGTCAGTGGTAGCGGTAAAGTAGACACAGAAGTTCCGACAACATGTCATGGTGACGTTCCTCGAGATACTTCTAGGGAAGCAGATGAGAACAATGATCTTTTGAACCTGTCAGAATTGGATGCTATTGGATTTGGTGATCGCCAAGATATAGACATATTGTTGAATAATATTGATGAAGATTTCTTGGCAGACCATGATACATTTGGTCTCGCTATACCAACTGACGACCTTTCCGAGTTGAATTTCATGTAGACAATCTTTATTTGCGAGGAACCGACTCCAAGAATTTTTGTGATTAGGGACTCCATTCAAAATCTGGAGCACTATAGCCAACCCAACTGCAGTTGTAGTTTACTCATCTGTATATGATTCCCATTTAGGTAGTCCTTTCAATTGAAGAACTGTTCTCAAGGCATTCTTTGTGAAGATGAATATATAGTAAACTTCAAATTAAAGTAGCACAACACTATATATTTTGAAATTTAGTTACAAGATTGATACAACTAGTTTGAAAAATATTTGGCTTAATTTCTTTTTCATACTAAATGTTTTTTTTCCTTCTTAATTCCGAGATGGAACTCCTAAATTTATACCATCTTAATGTAATCTTTAGCTAATTAGAATTTTGAGTTCTATACATTCTATTTAAAAATTTTAATTCGTGGGTATGGTATATATAATAATAAAATAACTATTCAAAAAATATTAATAATAAAATAAATGATAACCGAAGGAAAGGGATGAACAGATTATTACTACAGATTAATAGAAGGGTTGTTTATAAAGTCACATAGGTTGGAGTATGGTTAGTACATATAGTTTCTATAACAAATCCTGCCCAACTCTCATTTGTAAATGCTTTAATTTTATGGTTGTATGTCTTTTGAAAGAATAATCCTCTAATTGGAGTTCTTTTGAAATATTTTAGTTCACAGATGACGCTGCCATATGTTCCTTAGATAGAGCTTGCATGAATGCAGCTGATAACAAAACTAAGGTTAGGTCTTGTATATGATAAATAGATCAATTTACTTATCAATCATTGAAAATTTCTTCGATGCATTAGATTGCTTGTTCTTTTGTCATCCAACTTCACTTTTGGATATACGAGAGCTTGGACTAGTTCACACACGAACATAATAGGTCAAGCACATGTTTTCTTTAAAGAGACTGAAATTCCTGCTTTATTTCTTACAACTTCTATCCCAAAAAATTTCAAAGTTTTCCTAGGCCTTCCATCTCGAATTCTGAAGTCAATCCGCTTTTTACTCATGTGATCTCTTCTAAGTTGTCTAATGTAAAAACAATACCATCCATATACACAATCAGAATAGTTATCTTACTCTCCTTGTGTTTATGTAATAATGTGTGATGAGATTGAACTTGCATATATCTTCTTTTTTAATGGCCTTAATAAACTATCAAACCATATACAAAGAGATTGTCTTACTCTATAACAAAATTGACTTTTAGCCACATTTTTTTTGGTAACAATTTTCAGCTTTTGGTAACAATTTTCAATAACGCCGCCAAAAACTTATTTTTCATGACGTTTCTCATAATCGTCTATTAAAGGCTTGACCTTTTGCGACACTTTAACATTTTCGTTGCAAAATGTCAAGCTTGTGACAATGAATATGTGAATCATTGCAAAAAACACGACTTTTGACCACGAATTTTCTAACCATCGTTAAAAGTTGAAATAATTACAATTTTTACCTAATGAATTTAAACGCTATAAATTTATTTAAATATATGAATTTATACCAAAATGATTCTTTAATGATGCCTATTGTACATAATACATTTACGTTCATACAAATTTTTCGTGAAAATAGAATGGAGCATCTAAAAGTTATAAAATGTTTTCAAAGTTTTAAACATATTGTTGAAAAACACATGGTAAGTAATTTAAATTTGGAGAAGTAAATATTTTTTAATATAAAAAGATAAACATACCTAAAATTTTAATGTTAATAAAATCAAAATATTATAAATTTAAGTTGACTACTATTCTTAATTATTAATATTTATTAACAATAAAATAATAAAACATATAAATATTGAAATATGATAAGTAATATAATATAATGATATATGGTAAGTAATACAAGACTTTAATTACAAGTTTAAAAATTATTACGGACAAAACAATAGATGAAGTTTTACGCCTATTTTTTCAAAAAGAAAAAGAAATAATTATTTTTTTAGATTCTAAGTGACATGAGACTCAGTAGATAAGGTAAAGGAATTTCCTATGTCTCAATTCCTGAGAAGGCTCTTTGCACGTTCAAAGGCATCAAGTGAAGCAGTGAAAAATCTTCCCTCAAGGTTGGTTTACTGATACTCTCGTCCAACAACTTCTTGGCTTTAACTAAATTAGTAGAAGATACAGTAAACAATTCCCCAGATGCAGTATGGATCACTAAATTAGATGAACTACACGTTTGACGCGTTTCACCTAATAAACAAATAGTATAGAACTTAAATAGCTAATTAAGTCAAACGGTGTAAGGAACCCAATTTCGAACACATGCATACCTGATTGAACAAACATAGTTTTTAGAATCGACGACTATTCCGAAACAACTGATTTTCCTAATCATGTATCAACCATCGAGACATTGCCACTGTCTCTGTTTTCATCTATGTTCTCTTGAAAATTTGAGGAAGCTTTACACAACACATAGTATATACAATCAAACGTTCATCTTTTATAGCTTCCTGATAAAAAATGAGATACAGATAATAAAAAAAAATAGGTAATTTGGATAATACTAAAAACGTTGAAGAAGAAGATCAACAATAGAAGGCAAAGGGTAATTAGTGTTTGATGAGGAGATTTGTTGTGCATCAATTGTCCTTGATTAGGGAGAATTTTGCCGCATTCCTTTCAGCAATGCTCATTTACGCCATCAAAAACTAGTTGTCACGTCAACATTTTGTGATGAATTAATAATAACAGTTTTATTTTGAAAAGTCAATTTAGCATTAAATTCTGTGTTTAATTGAATTCTTTTAGTAATCAAATCCCATAAATTCTCAGGGAAGGAATGAATTGATCCAAAATTGAATAAAACTTTACCATACAAATCCTAGCAACAAAAAGAAAAGGTCATTCCATTTAAGTGATACTAAAAACAGCATTCTCCTTAGCAACTTGTTATTTATTATGATTAAAAAAACAACAAAGCTTAAGTCCAACGTTAGGCTTAAACCAATTTTCCTATTCTCGATACACTTGATCCTATCAACGAATGCTCAAGAATAGCTTTTGTATATTGAACACGTAATACAATAGCGTAAGTTACATACATACTAACAAACTTGTAGAAAAGATAAGAAGAGAAGAAGCTTATATGAAGAATGTTGAAAGAGAGAGAGAGAGATAAAGGAGGAAGATTAGAGAAAAGAACTGGCTAAATGTTAAAAACATAATGAAATATGTAAACATCCTTTGCAAAAGTTAAATATTTTGTCAGATATTTCATCAAATAGTTAAATACTCAAAAACTCCTTCTCTTCCTTACACTAATGAAAAAATGGGTTAATATGTGTTATATAATGCAAATATGCATTCTCTAGCCTCCTAAGACTTATAAACTCTTTAGTATGTCCATCCAATTTTTTTTGGTAAATTTCCATCCAATTTTTTACACACTAACCAACTAATATGTCATATTAGTCAATCAATGTATCTACCAATATGACATACAAACTCATGGTACATTTTTTTTTACTTTTTCTGATACATTAGTTTAGCATATATAAATATCAATTAGCTAATATGTCCAAAAATAGTACATTATCAACTATAACAATACATTGATAAACCAATATGCTTGAATATATGTTTTCAAAAAATTTTGAAGTTCTCTAAAAAAATCAAACCATATTTCTTTGACAAAAATTTGGTCCAAAATTATTTCAAAAATTTTGCAAAGAGTATTTTAAAGATCAATTTGATTTTCTTTAAATATCAAAATAAATTTCCTCTTTATTATGAAAGGGTTTATACATTATGTTCTATGTGTAAATGATCGTGTAATAATTAAGCCTCTAACGCATTAAAATAATCAAAATAAGGTTATAAGAAGGATTGCAATGATTTGATAGTTTTGATATGCTTAATTTCTCTTTATTCTTGATTTTTCACTTAAATTGCATATATGTTCCACTTTACTCATTTTCTTCTTCTATTGATTGTTCAGTTTATCCGGTTGACCCCTTTACTCACTTTATCCTTGTATTAAATTTCAACATTTACATATTCCTTGATGTCAATATAATAAAGCAACTAATATCACAAAAAGTACATTTATGAATAGCAATATATTTTGTTAACATCAAAATCATGGGTTAAAACCTCATTTGGTCAACAATCTCCCACTTTTTTGTGACAAAATATTTCTTGATATTGGAAAAATAAATGATTTTGAGTAAGCTCTCTTTATCTTAAAGAAGTATATAATATATACTTCCCTTTAATCCATTCTCCATGAATGAATAAGATATCACTATCCTCTCCCCATTTTGTCAATATTAAAAAGTTATATGATATATAAATATATAAGAATCAAAAAAGGAAAAACTTCTCTCTTTTTTTCTCAAAGATTCTATCATATGAGTAAAGAGTACATACAAAGCATTTATAAAATTGAAGAGCAATGCTTGTAATTCTCATATGCTAAATTCAATAATCAATCTTTCTATATACTCCTAGGTATAGACAACAATGCTCTTTTCTCTTAGATATGTATACCAAGTAAATATTCTCAAATATTTTTAATATAAAGGTAAGTGTTTACCTTCTTTTATATATATCATCAATAGTACATCTTTTTCTTCCTCACTTGGTTTAATAGTTAGTCCTTTGATACCAATTTTGTTACTTAGATCACGTGAGGGATCTTGGTCATTTTTTTAAAAATAAATTATTGGAGATATCATTGATATTTCTCATTTGAATTCATGAATGTAATATTAATTAATATTCATTTAAAGTCACTTGATATTAATCTACAAGGAAAATAAATTAAAGTGTTTTATACGCCCACATAAATTTGGGTCCTTAAGAGTTAGTTGTTGAACTTTTTTCAATCTATATTCTTTTAGGTCTATTTTAAAAAAATTATCTCAAAAGGTAATTTGGCAAAAAAGGGCAACTTAAAACATAACATTCTTATCAAAATTTAACTTAAACACAAATATTTTAGATGTCGAAAAGAAATCCAACATTTTAAAATTTTTAATTTAGACCGTTAATTAATGGGACCCTAACTCCTTGTGAGAGCTTCACTATTTTTTAATTCAAAATATTTATTATTTATTATGGGTTCATTTACTAACTAAACATTCAAGTTGGTAAGAGAAAGTAGTCTACATCAAATTAATTTGTCAAATTAATTAATAATAATTATTTGTGAAATATAAAAATACAAAATAAGAAATATTTGAATTAAAATAAAATCTAAGTTTAGAACAAAATCTAACAAGATTAAAACTAAAGTTTTGAATCGTTTTGAATAAAAATATTTGGAATTAGCCACACTTGGTTTTAGTTCCAATACCAAAAATAGAAGCAAATATGAAAGATAAAGAGAAAACACAAAGAAAATAAAAGATAATGTTGGAGAAGGTGTATGTCAAGTTTTTCTCCCCTTTTCCTACTTAAAACCTAGCTTCCATCTATCTTGTAGAGATTCGTTGTCTAAAAAAAATCCAAATCTCTAAATAGTAGGGCTTGAAATAAGTTTTCTAATTGAAGTCAAACTCTTGGAGTGAATTTGATATTAGGTGTGATCTCGCCTTATCTATTGCAGTAATCTGTCTATATTTTCCAAAATTCATGATTTGGATCAATAATGCTCCAATTTGATTCAATCTCTACTTGTCATCTAGTAAAGCGAAATAAATATCAGTTTTCCCATTTAAGCACCAAAATTAATCTAAAATACAAGAGATCAGCCCAATTAACATAACCAAATAATATCTTATCATTTATTTTAAAACTTTTAGTACACGTAACAAAGACGAGTCTAACATTAGTTATATGTTCAATTCTGGCATAGGTTTGCTTCTATTCCCCTGGTTCGTAAACCAAACAAAAGACCAAAGTTAGTTTAATTCAGTGTTTGATGATTGTTACATTATGTAACCTTATTTTTCAGCTTACTTCTTCACTTGAATCAACATTATAGGCTCCAATTCATTTCCTTGAAGAAGCAAAGCTTCACACCTTATATAAAGATCCACTAGATTACTGAGAGCTTCTTTGTTCTTTTTTACTTTACTCTTTAACAATAGTCCTCCATCATTCTTTAGTGGATCTCCAGCAACTTTCGGAGTTTGATTTAAATCCTTTGCAATCTGTTCGAACCTCTCTTTATAGCTCCTTACTTTGAAGCTTGTATAACTTGACTAGATGCTTGATTCCCATTATTTCGCCTCTTCTTAAAAGGATTTATTGTCAAATTAGTATCTTCATCTACAAAATCTAAAAATATTTGTAATTTGGCTAAGAATACATCTCTCATATCCCCAACTGTCACTACTAGACTCAAAATTTTATCTCTCTCATTTTTTGCTTTCCTTAAAAGGATTGAATTGCCTCTAAGTATTTGCTCTTACTTCTTTCCTTTTAATCTCTCCTACTCAATATCATAAATCTTGAGTTGATCTTCAAAAACTTGCTTATGTGACAATAGAACAATGGTAATCAAATTTTCATTTATTAAAAAGTAATATCTGTTATTATACCTATCATGCCTGACTCTCCTATCAAATCTCCAAGGATGCTCTAAAAGAATGTTACCTATTTGTATCGACACAATATTATATTTGCACCACATATATGAACCTCCAAATTGAGAAAGAAATCAAAACTTATTTTGTTACCCTAATCTTCTCGCTCTTATTCAACTATTATCGATTATATGGTTTAGGGTTTTTTTCACTAGTGGTCTCAACTTCTCCATTAACTTATACTAATTACATTGGTGAGACTCCCTTCATCTATAATCTTTCTACAAACTCAATCGTTGATAGAACACCTTATTTGAAATAGAATATTCCTCTACTCATTCACATCATTCTCTCCCGCATACATACTTAATTCCTTTCTAGTGACTAGCATTCTCTAAACTAAGAATATCATCATCTGCTTCCTCTTCACTCTCGTACTTATATTTTCTATCTTTTCTCAATACCATCACTCTCTTGTTGGGAAATTATGAAGCTATATACCATCACTCTCTTGATGGATTTTGTTATAGACTAGTTATAGCAACCTCGTGCTTCTCCAATGTATCCCTTGCTTCGCCGAATTTTCTAATGAGCTGCTCATTTTAACCTTATATCATGTTTATGATATACTTCAGGTCTTTCACCACTCTTTCTTCCTAACTCACTTCCTTGTCTTTTAATAAACTTTTATTTTGGTTTTAAGCCATAATAAAACGTTATTGGTAGAAAAGCACTCCCTCACATGTTTCTCTCAAAATTTCACTCTACTCATAACCTAAACTTCAATAGCCAAACAGATTGTTAACTGGGTTTAAGCAGCTTTCATAGCTCACAACAAATGCAGTTCACTTAGTAATGCGATGAAGAACATCTGGATACTATAATTCAATTTTACTTGGTTCTTTTAGTGTTTTATTGTAACCTCAACATATGACAAACAATGCGACTCATTGTAATGTTGTTGTAACTTTTGCTATGATTACTATAATTTCTTTTATTTAAAAAACTCTTAACTAGAGATTCTTTGCAAACTAGATAACCTATATCAAGAAATTTAATTTTGAATATTCCCCTTTTGTCAAATAACTCTCAAATATGAAAATTAGACATAAATAAAATAAAGAAAATGCCACTAAAGGATAAAAAATAAGAACACTCTAAAATAAAAAATTGACCTCTATAGAACCCGTTAGACCCAATAAAAGGGGAGAAGAAATTAACAAAAATGAATTAAAAAGCAAGAAATATAAGAAATATAATTTTTATGGTACGTAGAATACCTTGTCCCTATTGGAATATGAATAATCCTTTTTTCCAATGGATAATATATTTGCAAGCCCCTTCAGTATTATTTAAATGAGATTTTTTAATACTTATCTTTATGAAACTTTTCCTTCTCTTTAATAACTTGGAAAATAAAAAAACAAGGAACAAGATACTTGAGAACAATTCGCTGTTAATGAATCTTAAGAATGACATAAACATTAAAAGAAATTGAATGTATAGGAAAAGACGCAATATAAATTTTCGATAACAAATATGAATATAAAAGATGGCTCTAACATTAAATTCTGATACAGCCCACACAAATAGGACTATTGAGATTTGATATCAATATAACTAGGCTAAGGATTATTCTATTATGACAAGTTTAAGGAAAGAAAAACAAACACAAAAAGTTATAAAGGATTTAGAGTGATAAGGTCTAGAGTTTCATTGTCTTTACCAAGTTAGATAAGATCATATGTTTATAGAGAACCTAAAATGAAAGTTACTTTAAAAGATTAAAGAAATTCCCTTCAATGTTTGTTTTGATCATTAACAATGATAAGCTGCTATTACAATAATAAGAAAGCCTCTTATAAGTATAAAACCCTACAATTAGAATCTCAAAAAGAAATAACAATAAAATCATAAACAACTAAAACACACGTCTAACGCTTGTCCAATAAGTATACTAATGTTGATATTGTTTTATAAATTTTAATATATGTAATAAAGTGAGTATGATGCCAAATATATCTTAAACTCTAGTGTTAAATTGCTTCTATTCATCCAATTTATAAAGCTAAAGAAAGACCAATGCCTACTTACTTTTGTGTCCAACATTAGTTACATTATGTACCTTATTCTTTAACTTGCCCCTTAACTTAAATCAGCATTATAGGCTCCAAGTCATTCTCTTGAAGAATCAAGGTTTCACTCATTGTATAAAGATCCGCTATTAAATCATTGTGAGCTTCTTTAGCCTTCTTTACTTTACTCGTAGTCAATAGTCCTCTAATATTCTTGAATGGATATCCAATAACTTTTGACAGTTGGCTTGAATGCTTTGCAATATGTACAAGCCCCTTACTACAAGAAAATTGCAAATTACTGATGAAAAATTCCCTACAGAAAATTTTTTGTAATAAATTAGCTAAGAAAATTGATTCCGTAGCTAAACTTGTCGAGAAAAATGATGTTTTACGACAGAAAAAAAATCTGTCGTTAAAAGAGGAGGGAATGTAGTGATGGAAAAGTAAAAGTTGTTGTAAAAAATAGGCGCCAATAGTTCTTGGTAAAATTATGTATGAAGTTTACCTAAAAAAAATTCGTAGGAAAATTCCCTACAGAAGTATTACTCCATAGGTAATGTAACTATTGAAATATGTTTCCGTAGGAAATTTCCTGACGAAAATAAAGTTTCATAGTTAAATTACTATGTAGTGATATTTTTGTAGGTAATTTCCCTATAGAAACACCAATCTGTAGGTAAATTCCTTCCGTAGGGAAGGAATTTACCAACAAAATGGTGTTTTCATCGGTAATTTACCTACGAAACTATCATTACATAGGTAAATTCAAAAGACGATGGTATTTTCCTTCCACTTTAAACCAAAAAATCGAAGCCCCCTCCCTTGTCGTTCTTCTTCATTTTGTTCTTCTTCGTTTCTCCTCTGCTATTATTTTGTTCTTTAGTCAATCGTTTTCCTTCCAATTTAAACCAAAAAATCGAAGCCCCCTCCCTTGTCGTTCTTCTTCATTTCTCCTCTGCTGTCATTTTGTTCTTCCACAACGTTGTTCGTCATCTTCATTTTTCTTCCACCAACTTCTTCCATTGTCTTGGGTTTACTATCTCGAGATTGGTCGTCTATGCTCTGCTCTTAGGTTTATTTTTTCTGCTTCAATTTTTGTTGTTAAATGGTTTTATGTTCATTGGTTTTGTTACTGTGGATTGAATTGTTAAGGTTTATTTGAGTTGTTAATGGGTTATTGTTTGTTGTTCTGTGTTAATGTTGGTGAACAATGGAAAAAGATAGTAGTTTTGAAATAAATTAGGGATGAATTTCTGAAGCGTACCAAGTGATCGATGAAAGTTCTCTAATTGGTCTCTCACATCATTATACGTCGCCTTCATCTTCCTTAGGTGTTAAACCATCTTTAGAAGGCATACTTATAATATAACTGTTAATTTCTATAACTACATTAAACATATATCAAAATGTTGTTATACATTATATTAAAAGGAAATGTATATACGTTATATTAAAAGGAAGTGCATACTCAAGAAATAAAAGTAATGACATAAAGACCCCAAAGATCTAAATAATGAAGTCAAAATAATTATGATAACTTACATAACTATCTTGAACGTCCAATCCTTTTTATATGGCCAATGGAACAACATGAAAAATGATTTTAATTAGGCTTCCTTTAAGAAAATTTACATGTTTAAATATATTAAAAGATGTCTTAATGGATTTAAATAACAAAAAACTAATATACCCTAGAATATAAACTATTCACTTTATTTCATTTTGTTTCTTCAATTTATCCTTTATAGATGATATGTTATTTCTTTCTGGAGCAAATGCCAAATGTTTGAAAACTTTGATAAACTTTCTACACGTATTCGACATGCTCTTAAGATTATCAATTAAAAGGCGTAAAATCTATCTTTTGATATCTGTCAAGGCAGCTCAAGTAGTAAAGCGGTTCTACTTTATTTTAATGCTAATTGCCAAATAACATCCATTTAAATAATTACAAATTCTTATTACCACCAAGAGACTAACCTTTATGGGTTGCGAAACTCTTTTTAACACTATTTTTAGGAGAGTCAGTCACTAGAACAAGAGGCTTCTTTCCATTACTAATCGAATACAACTAATCAATTTACTGGTTAGCAACCTTATATGATTTGGAGCTCATATTTGATTCTCCCTAAGAAGCTATTCCAATATGTAAGAACGAACAATAAGGAACTACTTATGGTAAAGAAAAATTAGAGAATCTTTATAGACAATGAATATGTTCAGATTTCATTTGGAGAGGATGGGGAATCTATAGAGGGCGAGAGATCTGAAGAGGGGCCTGAATTTAATTCTAATTCTTTAGAAACAAAAGATGATGATGATTTCGATTTACAATTAAGTGATGATAACTATTAATTTATGTAAGTAATAGAATATTATATGAATAAATTTATTATTGCATCAATAATATATTGTTATATATTTCATTTATATTGTTCTATTAGTGGAATAATCAATAAAATGTGAATTTCAAGTTAAAAATATGCCTCAAAAGACAAAACAGAATATGATGTAGCCAAGGGTCAGTTACCACCATTTGGAGGAGTCAGTGCAAGTCTAAGTGAAGCATCACATTTTATAGAAACTACCGAATCAGGTCCTGCACATCCAGTTAGTGCATATCCAGATGAGGCATCACCTTCCTCACCTACAATCCCTGTAGAATCACATTCCCTACCTATTACTACTGTTAGCCCCGAAAATTTTTTTTTTAATTAAGCATGATTAAGGAAATTAAAGCATGATTAGATTCAATTAAGTTGGTAATTAATTTAGCTAGTAGCATTAATTAGCATATAGCATGAATTAAATATGAAGCATTAATGAGTTAGGTAATAGGAATTAATGTTAGTTAGAATTAAATGTGTTAGATGTAATTAATGAGTTAGTTGGGCTTTGGGCCTAAAGGAAATAAAAAGAAGGGAAGATGAAATGGGCTTAAGTTGAAGAAGAGTTGAGTTGGTTAAAAGAAGGAAAAAGAAGATGGGCTTAGGCCTTTGGGCTTAAGT
>JAOSBL010000008.1:8406770-8420695 GCA_027568915.1 Erythroxylum roraimae
GGCGATCATATAAGCTCTATGCCTCTCTCTCTCTCTCTCTCTCTCTCTCTCTCTCTCTCTCTCTATATATATATATATATATATATCTATGTATAGAAGACTTCCACAGTGTATGATCAAGATCAAGAACCGTGGACATGGCAAATGAAACAAGATACACTACGACCCACTACACATAAAATTAAGACTAGCCAAGTAATGATATAAAATTTATGTCTCAAAGTTGACCAAAATAAATAGATGGTGACAACCGCCATCAATAGAACTTATTATTTCGATCAAGGTATACATGATCAACAAGACTATGAAAGGCAGATAAATTTAATGGGATATCAAATGCAGTGCACTTGATTGTAGGATATCCTTGTTGACCACTAATTATAAGTATTATATACCTCTATACTTCTTTATCCGGTTAGAAAGTCAACAAAAAGGTTAAACCAATTTCAATATCGAGGAAGTGTAAGCAACGGGGCTCTAATCTTACCCTTCCGGTGTAGGGTTAGAGTTGGATTTGGCGGCGCAAAACAAGCGAGACACTAAGAATTTAATGGAGTAGACTTATTAATAACAGACACTTGAACTACCCTTTTAGCTACATTTTGTTCGAGTTCACTCGATAATACCTTGAGAGTAATGAAAGTCTGACTCATCGTAGGTGAACCTTGATAAATAAATTTTATTATTTTCTTGGTATAAGAGTTGCAGTTTTTTATAAAGTATTATAATTAATATGTTTAATCTAATAATATTAACACCACCAAAGCTTATAATTTGGTGATATAATAAGTTTATATTATGGCATGTTAACTAATAATATAATCGAGGTTGGCAATTATAAGCAACAAGGCATAAGAATATTTAATATTTAGTACCTGGCGAACGAAGCCTTCAAGGTTTGCTAACTTGCCTAAAGCAACAGCCATCTGCTGCATGCCGTCGATGACTGTACCGCCGGAGATGGTGTCTACAAGTGACTGCTGGAGCTGATCAAGTCCCTGTGAGAGAGCCTCTTCTGCCTGCTGTGACGATTGTTGGAGACTGTAAATCCCCATCACTTGCTGTTCCGTTAATGGGTCTAATTGGGATATTAGCATCTGTTCATAACATTAATAATTAAAGAAAATATATAGTTAATCAAACCCACTACTGGTTATTAATACAACTATACAAGGCAATATTAGAGTCCTCTTTTGTATATTAAAAAAAGTTTTCCTATGACATAGCACCGACTTCATGCTTTCAATGATTAGATCATTTCCAAACTTGACAGGAAAAGCAAATGAATCGACAGCTCAAAATGTTATGTTACTGCTAACCATTTCTTTCTTTCTTTCCGTGCCCCACTTCAAATGATTTTAACCCTTTATTATCCATTTTTATATTGTCTTGTCAACTTTTTAGATGGATAATCAGTCCATTTTTATAATGTCTTGTCAACATTTGATGCATTTCATTGCCTAACCGCTCACATAACTTCTTCTAAAGACAGCATCTAATGACCAAATCCACCATCTGTATATACTGTTCTCATCTATTTCTTCCATCTTTTATTGAACCATCAAATTCGACACTCCTTTATTAGAGTGAAAGTTTCGATTAAAAAAATCCCCCACAATGCCACTTTTCATGCCATCAGAGTGTAAGGTAATGACCTTTTGACATGAGTTAGAGCATGAAAAATCACTTAAAATAATGGTAAGATATATAACAAATGCAATGGGAAATTACTACTTCTAAGTCCTAACCTTTATAAGATCAGAAGGCTTAAAACCACCCATCCAAAGGAAACAGCGTTCAGCAGGAGTGGACCACATTCCTGTAATAAGGTGAAAGATGTCCGATTTTGCGGCCACCCCCTTCAATCGGAAAATCTCATCGTAATGAGAAATGTATCTATCTACTATCACTCTAAGGTCGCCGTCCGATAAATGTGCTTGTAGTCCGGTTCGGAGCTCCGACATATGCCCGTGATCATCTTCCAACCATCTAGCATACTCCACATCAAATATTGCAGCTCCTGTAAATACAACCAACGTCATCAACAACAAAAACACATAATTTAACAAGCTTAATTATCTCTGCTTTTTACCCTCACCAATCAAGTCACATGGTGCATAGCTATATAAAGTGCATTCCACTTTCGCGTCATTTCAGTATAATTTATTTTTGAAAAAAAAAAGAAACTATATACTTTCTCCATGAATGTGTGGATGTAAGATACCACTAACTACTAACTACAAAGCAACCGACAAAGACATGATAATGATAGACAAAAAGAATTGGGAAATATTAATTTGGTGAAATTAAGGAAAAAACAGACAAATTTCAGTAGCTGGCTCCAATTTATTTCCTCTTTTACAACATAATTCATTAATAACAATCAAGATATTTCATTACTGTAGAGTCTACCACTCAATAATAAGTGTACATAATACACATTCGGATTCATATAATCAAAGTTTTGGGTCCCATCCCAGACAATTTAAACTCTAGCACAAGATAAGATCGTCTGTTATTATTATTATTATTATGGGAATGTAGACTTGTGGCCTTGTAATGATATGTCAAGACCAATAAAGAAAATGGCATCTCAGCGTTATTAATTAAAGACTAAATCATGCACTGCACGATTTAAAATTGTAGATAATGATGAAGTTTTCGCAATAAGTTATAAAATAATTTCACCAAAATTTGACTTTTTAATTAAATTTTACGGTGTTAATAATAATAATAATATAAAGTTCAGAGGACTCACCAGAACTGATATTGCCGCCGGCACCACCACAACCACCCAAAAATAATCCCTGCAATTCAGAATTATTTGGAGTATAAATAAAATTACAATTACTCAATTTGGAAATCTTTACAGAATTTCACCTGTTGGCGTGCGCTTTGAAGGTCTTGCTCCAACTGGGTAAGCTTTAGCCTACTAGACTCTAGTTGTTGCACGTAAGCCTATCGTTGGAGAAAAAGGAAAGGAACACATTAATTTGGTTGTTGCATGCATCTAAGAAGAAAGTCTCTGCCCCTACACAGCATAAAATAGCACTAATAGAGGTCTGCTAGTGCCAGCCAGAAATGAAAACCTTTTTCCTGAGTCGGCTCTTCCTCGCAGCTTCTCTGTTTTGAGCCAAACGTCTCAGTGTCTGAGACCATGGAAAGCAAAATTTGAAGGAACATATGTAAGTCAAAAACAAAAGAGATGAAAAGACTTGACCAGAAGAAAATTTGTTTAAGTAGTTACGGGTAGTACCTTGGCATCATGTTGTTTATCCGATGTGAAACCTTTCCTCTGCGACATTGCAATATGGAATTAACCGCACAATGGAAAGGAGCAATAAGACAGGCTTGAGAAGACAATTAGGAAGTAGAAAGGATAATCTTTTATATTACTGCACTCACTGAGTTGCACTAGTGTAATAGAGAGTCTAAGACGCTGTGAATTTTTGGAGACTGATCTAAGGATTACCATAAAAGTCACAATCGTATATCTAAAAAACTCTCACAAAAACTGTAGTCAGCCATTCTGTTTGTTATCATGTTCTTGGAGGGTGTAAGCAGGACTATGATATGGGAAGCAGAAACCATCATTGTCTCTGCTTTTCTTCTTTGCTTTTCAGATTTTGTAAATTCCAAAACGTGTTCTCTAAACAAGAGCCTTAACTATCAGTTATAAGGATTGAGTAAAGCGGGTCATCATTGTTTCAAAGAAACAGTAATAACTACTGCAAAGATCCTAACTTTAGCCTTTTGTACGTACAAAACTCCTCACTTCCCTTCTATTTTCTCTCTCTGGGATTTCATGTCAGACTTACTACAGGAAATCCTTCAGATTCAGAGAAACTCTGCACTTTTGATTTTGTTCGGATTTTTGGGATCTGAGCTTTTTCTTTGTATTTTTGAAAGATATGGCCAGAGAGAGAGAACAGTAGTAGGAACCATAAAGATACCAACTTTTCCTCAGTTTTGGGATTTGAGAGAGAGAGGAAATAATTAATCAAAAACAGTATCGTAAGGACCTTATCTTGGGAGGTTTTGGCGGGAGTTTGATTCAGCTCTGAGGATCCTACAGCTCTTGAAGCATCGCGTGCCATCTCTAGTTGCTGAAGCTGTGATTGTTTCTGATCAAAAGCCAGACCTTGATCTAAAGAAGAATCCTTTTTACTAATAGGACCTTCTGGCTCTAGCTGCACTTCAGCTTTGCTTGAAAGAGTGTTTATTGCTGATCCTGAGTCGGTACTCTCTTCTCCTGACTTTGAACTTGCCTGCAATCAAACCGTAAAAAAAAACATCATAAGCTCTCAACCAGTATTCAAGCATTAGCTAATTAGTAACGAAAACTACCTACATGACCTATATCTTGAGAATGCCACTTAAGGAAGACTAGAAGGAAGTGAACTTAGTCAAATGGATAGTAAACTTAAATTTTATTTCTAATCAAAACTGGGCAGTAAAAGCCAAGATGTTCTTGAACTGTCAACCCCTGCTGTTTCCCTGATACCCACATCAAAGGACAAAAACAAATGGTCAAAAATTGATAAAGAAGGTTCAGAAACTACTACTCTTGGAGTATGGTGGAATCTGATTGGCCATGAAGGGAACATATCCAGAGTCGCCGCAGGTCTGCCTGTTAGTGTGAATAAAGCTGCAAGAATCAACAAAAGCAAAATCTCAGAGGATCAGCAAAAAACATTGAAGGCTCGTAAGATGCTTAAAAATTTGCCACCCAACCCCCCTTTTCTGCAGCTACGTGTACAGAGTCACGCTAAGGAGGTCAGGTTACTATATTTGTAGCTTCACACCATTCAAGTCTTTCGGCCCAGAATCATTACTGTATTGCAAATGGTAAACCTCTCTACTATACACCTCAATTGACATATTCAAACGTCTCTCTCTCTCTGCTTTTTTTGTAGAGTCGGTTATACTTATCAAACGTCAGAAAAAGCAGATATGACAAAGAACGCCTACGCGCTTTAGCTTCATCATTTCGAATCTTAGCTCCTTGAAGCACAATTGCTTCTTCCAGCTCTCCAAAATCAAAAGCAGGCCCTTCTTGATTTCTGATACATAAAACTCAATAAACCCATGTCAGCCATCAGAAGAACAATCCAGAAAAATAAAAATAGAGAAGCAAAAACAATCAGAATTCTTAGAATCTTCAAACTGTTGAACTTTTATGGCTAACACGAAGAGCTAATAATGTCATACATGAAACCTGTAGGAACGTTCATTCCATGAAAAACTGCATAAGGAAGATGGTGACTAGAGGGACCAGAGTCTGATAAACCAGTTTCTCTAACTCGGTGGCTGGCCATGCAAAAGACTCTTCTTTCAGACCATGCTTTTCTTTCTCTGATAAGGAAACAGAAACTGAGCAAGAAGTGAAACAGAGGAATTGGACTATGCACACATCGAAATTATACATGTGCTCATACAAAAATTACATCTTTACCTCCGTTAATGTTTGAAGCCTAGGAAGATGTAGATGGAGCATAACAAAAATAGTGGAAGCGAGAAATGGAATGGAAGGAAGAAGATCAAAGTTTTCTTGTCAAAGTACTGATGGATAGATATCAGAAAGACAAGTCTCTTTCTCAGTTGTGTCTCTTCTTGGCTTTGCAAACTTAAATGATCTTAAGATGGGAATCTCTATCTATCTATCTATCTATCTGTTTGCCTTGTTTTCCTTTCTCTCCTTCTGTGTGAAGAAAACCAACCTGATTTGATTAGTGTGTTCTACTTTTGCTTTTGTTTTTATATATATATCAACTTCTCTCTCTTCTCTGTATAGTATTAGTAGCGATTGATCAGATTTTGAAACTCATCCCTCATCCCTCTCTCTGTCAAACAGTACACCAAAATCTTGTCCTTGCAAAACTTGTCTCATTCCCTTGAAGTTGTGTGGGGTTTAGCCATAAATAAACAAATCAAAACAAAGTAAATCCAAAAGGGCATGGAATGGCTTTAGAACCAAGAAAAGGGAAGAGGGTAAGGTGATTGGCATGAACCCACTAGAATCACTATACAAACTCTTATCTGCTCTTTCCTCTAACCGCCTGTGCATTCTCATTGGTCCTTCCTAAAATACAATTCAACCATCACGGTGTCAGAATAAAAGAAAAGGTTCCCTGTAAAATTGAGTTGACTGTGTTAAGGGCAGGCTTTTCACTTGTATTTCAATTCACAAGTAGTTCGATGATGTTGAGGTTTTCAGTAATAAAAAGGGAAAGTAATCTCACTTCCATATGACTGAGCTAAAGAGTGTCAAACTAATTAAAGTAGAGAAGGGGACTTTTCTACAATTTTGAAATGAATTTCATTAGTTTTCAACCAAAACATTATAGTAATGACCTATAATAAGTAATACCCACTTCATATATGCCTTTGAGATGCATTTGTTTGGTATTATCCCCTTTGTTGACGGGTCGGCATCCATTCCCTGTCATCACCTAAAACCATGCCACATTAAGATTCCTTTCCTATATTAGGAATTTGTTTCCTTGATGTCACAGCTACAGCCTCCCCTTTCCAAATTACGATTTTTATTTTTCTCACTACCATGCCATGCCCTTAATCCTCTGGCATTAGCTATGGCTTTTTTAGTTGTCAATGCCCCAGTGCCAATCCCAATCCCAGTGTCTATGTTTTTCTTTTCTGTTGATATGACCAATCCTATAAATTACCCTTAGTTATAGAGTCTACCGAAAGGCAGATTTTGTAACTTAATTCATTGTTTTAGATAGTAATGACTAACAATATTCAGGACATGTATGCATAGATGTGTCCCTCTGGAGGTGTTAACAAGGGACCTATAATCTTTTATCTTACACACACACACGCACGCAAAAGGTCGAAGCAAATATTTTATGTTTGTGCTCATCTACTAACTACCTTTGCAGGTAATGTGCCCTTCTCCTAACAATTATTCCTTTTATGATGCCAATGATTGGCCATGGATAAAAGGGGGCACTGGCTCAAATGGAGGAAGAGAGAGGTGGCATTCATGGATTAGCTAACTGTGAATTTAAATTCTGTTCTCTTGTTCCCAATAAACCTTACAACTATAGTCTTCATGTGGAAGATCTTTTGAGTGTCTTTAAGAATATGTATAGATTCCATAGATCTTGGGTACCATTCCTCCAAACTTTTATTCCTTATTTAACAACCCTTTGCTTCTTCTATATGCTTAAAAAGGTGATTGGTCTAGATCAAATTCTAGTATTGATTGTGGCCTTTTGAAGATTTGGTTTAACTAGATTAAGGCATTGCTTGTCACTTAAGCAAGGGACTGAATCGTGTATTGATTTTGTCATTGTATTTCCTTAGGGAAATATTCTTAAATTACACCAACTTGCATCTTATTATGTTGGTTATAAATTCTCAGTACGGTTTCCAAAAGTAAACTTGTTAAGGTTGAAAACTTGAACAAACCTTCCTTTGACTATCTTCACTTAACCTAATTATCATTTCATTTTTGTTAAGTTACTCTAATTGCTTGCAAACCTATCTAATCGGATAAAATACACTTAAAATATAAAAAGCGATTCAACATATTAACTAACATTTTTACGCCTAGAGCACAAATTGGAACGCGAGAGAATTGTACGTGTATATTTCAGAATGAAAGCTCCCTCAACGATGCTTTCCTAGCATTGGCGTAACTGACTTCCAAACCCGCAAGTCTTGCGGGTAAGGGGAAGGGGATAGAAAATAAGAAATAGCAAGAAAATAGGGGAAAGTCAATGCTCATATTGCAGAAATGGCAGAATGGAAGGTTTATCTGATTAATTAGTGCCAAAGCCATTAGCTAACATACTTCAAAGGACACGGTCTTCATATTTCACCAAAAAAAGAAACATTACCACAACTCCTAGACCAATTATTGCCAGTGGACTCCGAAGAATATTTAGAGATCGTAAATGTTCGTTACTTTCCTTGTTTAGAAAATGGTGAAACTAGTGATCTTGCTACTCCTAACAACAAAGTCAAAACTAGTCCTTAATAGGAAGTTATAGGTCACCAAGTCCTCATTTGTTTATATACCAATTGCAACTTGCAAGCAACAAAAGTAGTCCACTGATGGTACCCTCAATAGCATAAGAGACATTGTAACTACATTCCAAGACAGCAGAAATTCCAAAACCATACCTGCACTTGTACAAATAATTGGCTTTCCCCACAAAGCACTTCTTTTCTTTTTTAATTTCTGCCGTTCTCAGGGCTAAAAACCTTCCCATTAACTACCAACAATAATATCAGATGCCAAATCTGGTTTGAAGTAGCTAAAAATATTTAACTTGTCATGCATTTGGTAGCAAGAACAGGTAGAATATTTCCCACAAAGAAAGCAGGTAGAAGCAATTTTAATTTGTTCTGATACATGCTCAAGCATACAACTTGATTTTTGTCAAATATTAAAGAGTTGACCATATTCTCTCGTCTGAGAGTTGTTGCCTAATTTCAATCTCCATTGTGTAAGAAAACAAAGAGCTGAACCTTTTCTTTATTTTGAAATTTAGATGACATAATTTTCCAAGGTATACTGCATGAACTTCTATTTGTCAAGTGGAGAAGTCTTCTCTTAAAGCGATACGATTTTAATCAGACATCCTGAAGATAGAAACAATTGTCACCAAAACGAACATACAACAAATAACAGTAAATCAATAAAGGGGAACTAGTTGTAGAGAACAAACAAATCCTGTGGAATGAAGGTTACTAGTGAAGGACGGAAACTCTCGACCTGATTTAATGTGAACGGGAAGCAGCAGTTCATTTATATTCATAATATCAACTCCAGGTGCTAACTATCACAGTAAAATGTCACAATGTCAAGTCAATGTCCAGACAAAACTTTGATGTTGGGGGATTTTTTTGGAGAAGATGAAGAAGGGTGGAGGGGGATGGTTGAAAGAGTGTATTTTCCTTCAAAACGAGTTACAAGATGGCTCTCTCCTCACAATCTCAATTTAAAACTCTAAGGGAGTACTTTCCAGATCAGGAAACTCGTAACAGGAAATAAAAGAGTGCAAAAAAATAAATTCATCTTTATCTCCATCTGCAGAAATCACAGAACAACCAGGTGAGAAATAAGCCATCTTGAGTCATAAACATCCATAATCGTGGACCACAACTTTATACATCAACTTAATAGAATTGGTACATTATCCTAGTGTTGAGAGATCTTTAGGCAGCAACGTTGAAGCCTTTTGGCATAGGGGTATATTATGATTTTTCACCTTCCTAACTCTTTCCAACATAAAGTTCCAGCCACAGGCAAATACTACTGTAGAAAATCTACGCGCTCTGTATTTCCTGATTAAAGTGTAACTGGAAGTTCACAAAAAAAAAGCAGGACTGTACCATAGAGTCGAACACTTTGATCAGAAAGGTAAAGAATATGCACCAAGAGACAACCTGTTAGACTCCTTTTGACCTCTGCAGTTAGTTGCATGACATCATCACATGACCTATACGCGAGACAATTTGAGAATGATGCAGATTGTAAAAGAGATCTGCAACAGCAAATAAATTTTTAGGGAAACACAATGACCAACTAAGATTAGTATCTGCTGGTAGCCAAAGGTTGTTGCTAAACAGAATTTCTTACCACTCTCGTCAACTTAATCACATAGGCCATAGAAATGGAATACAAAAAGTAAATCTCTTCGTGCAGCAATATGTTAACAGGACTAACTAATTTAGTCTCATAGATTTCAATGTCAACAATGCAATAACTAAGGGAGAGTGAATAAAGGATTGTACGGTAAACTTTGTCACACTTGTTCGAATTCGCACCAACAAACCATAGACAGTCATGTGATAGACTACCAAACAAGGTATTTCTCCTATTAATCAATGCGGTAACAGAGAAAACAGAATAAAAAAGATCCAAGAGAATTTCCCCCTACCAATGGAACAGGAAAACCTGAAGCAAGACAAGTGTTGCTACATACAAACAGTAAGTTACCTGCTATATGAAGGAAACTGAAAAGTGTGGTATTACGTCCAGTCCATTCAATAGGACTGAGCTAAACCAAATACAGTTTCCAAAATCTGGCACATAAACCTAGCTGTTGATATAATGTAGCAAATGCCACGTGAGGGATAGGGAGAAGATTATTGCTTACGGGATGGTTAATATGTTAAAAGTTGACACAGTACTTAGAGTAAAAGAAACATAGTCTAGTTATTGCAGAAAGCATCCTTGATTCTTGTCCCGTACTTGTTCACCCAAAAATTGAGGGAAATGAATTTAGTAAACATTATGTATTACCACGCATGAAAGACACTGGCGCTGAATGAGATGCCTGCCTAGAATATAAAGCAATCCAAAAACAATGAAGGGAAGAATATGAACTCTCCCAGAGATTAGTGTTATAATGTTAATATAGTAAGATACCTAGCAAAAGAGTCAGTTTCGAAAGTAAAAAATTCCCTGGTACTAAGGTCAATTCAACATAAGAACAAAAGGAATAACACCACACACAATGCTTACAATCCCTGACTGTGGTGGCAGTTTCAACATTTCCGCTCAATCCAAATTCTAGTGGAAAGTTTTCTTGAGTGATCTAGAGAACAAAATAAAAATTTTCAAACATATCAATCAACTCAATTGAAGATAAAAACATGAAAAACTGAAAAAGAAAAAGCCAGAGGTGAGTATCATCCGAACTCTAAGGCCATATCATTTTGTGACAAAAGAAAAAGCCCAAGGATCATACCATGGTGCCTCACCATGTGTTTGCATACAATGTTTGAGAATAAACAAAAGAAACCAGAATAAGCAACACATATAAGCATTTCTTCAGCAGCCGAGTGAGAAATCATAAATTAGTCCACAGAAAACACTTTTTTCTCGGAGTTAATTTTCAACAAAAAGGATCATATATCAATGACAGTTTACCTGAGACATGAAAGCATGTCAGGATCCAATGGTGTACCTGAATATTGGACTCATATAACTCTAAATTGAAGCAATTTTTAAATATTGAACTCAACAACAAAAATTTCTATATATATACTCAAACTGCACATCTACGTCCATGTATTTCCTCATGAGGTGAACCATGGACGAAGTGAAATTGGCCAACATCTGGCATTCTTCATGACTTTTGGCCTCGGATACAATTCCATGAATTACCAACTTCTTAAGATTTTGACAACGTTCTAGCAGCCCCTCAATCCAGTGTGAGAAGAGATCATTAATTACAGCCCAGTCAAGCTCCAAGACAACCACACTTCCCAAGTTTGAAGAACCTTGTAAGCCATGGAGAAGCACTCCATCTCTTAAGTCGTAGCCCAAAGAAAGATCGGTAAGTTGTGGAAAGCAAACAGCAATAGTTTCCAAGTCCACAATTTCGTCTTCATCATCGAAGGCCACATCCGAAAGACGAAGCTTTCTCAACCTTGATGATTTCGAGATCATCTGGTAGAACTTTGGCCAAATAATTGTAAAGTTGCTGACATCTACAATTTCAAGATTATCAACTGTCTCACCAATATCAAGATGTATAACACTAACATCATCAATTTTAAAATGCTTCAAGGTCCCTTTCCCAATGAGTTCAAATAGTTCAAGGGCACAATCTTTCAAGTGCAAGCACTCAATAGTATCTGTTTCAATTATAAACTTGTCCAAACTGATTGCTTCTACATAGATACACTTCAGTGTAGGACTGTTACAGTTCAACAGTCACCTGTGCATCAGACATTGCAATATCAGGGTTGACACGTTCCAATGTTTCAATTTTTGGGCATGCAGTAAGCAAAAGACTGAGATCCAGTGCGGAGATACTGACAAAACTTAAAGAAAGCGATTTAAGACAAGGGAATCTTTGGAAATTGGGTTCAACCCCTGTAATCAAAGTATGGGACAATGCTAAAATTCCAAGCTTCTGCCTACCAATGTTGACATTTGGAGTTGTCCGAACATTATAAAACAATCTTCGTAAGGTTTCCCTGGTATACAAGAGCCAAGCAATAACTGTTGAAGCTGAAAACTCATCCACATCATCCATCAAAATTGAGAGACCTTGCAACCCAGCGGTTTGAAATATTGTTTGAGTGATCAATATTTCGAGTCGACTAGTTGTAAGATCATGATAAGCGGGCCAATCATTAGAATTAAATGAGAGTGTATGCAGATGTTTACGGCAAGCTTCTCGCCACTTCCGGCATGTTGCAGAAGCAGTCAAAACATCCCTTGCACCTCCCAGCTTAGACAATATGTTAACAACGACCTCAACAGGAAGGCGCTCCATCACCCGAGCAACCAAGTTTGGGTTCCAAATGCAGAATTAGGGCTTCCATAAAACAGAAGATGCTCGTTACGCATGACATAAATAGCCAATTCTTTGTCAATCACCATATTACACTTAAACCACTAAAGAAAGCTTCTTGCTTGCAATGACAAAGGTTTTGTTCCACTGCATAAACGAAACAGGTACTCAATAAAAAGAATAAGCAATTGAGACTAGCTAATCAGCGAATGATTTCAAGGATAAAATTTCAAAAGGAAGAAATGGTGAACATTTCGACGACGCAAGCATGTATGAAAAGCAATACAAGCAACAAATCCACTCCTTCTTGGAAGGTAGTAATACGGATATCATCCAAAACAGACAATGCTAAAAGATACAGAAACAAAATATGGGAGGAGAAATTTATTGGGAATTCGAGCTCCGGCCGGAACTCAATAGCCAATCAACAAAATCGTAGCGAAACAAAAACGAAACCAAATTATCCAATCTATAACCAAATCCTGGAAAAGAGAGAGAGAGAGAGAGAGAGAGAAGTATGAAGAACAAAAAGGATAATCACAGATCATCCCAGCAGTCACCAAAAACAAAAAGGAAATGGAAAGGGCAAGGGAAGAAGATTGGGAGTGAGAGATTACATCGACAAAGAACCCATCTACGAGATGAAGATAGTAAGGAACGATTTTATTTGATGATGCTTCGAAAATGACCGTTTTTAGTTGTTGTTGGTTGTGGTGATGTTTGAATTCAACGGGCACTGGAATTTCTTGTCCCTCGTGTTCTTCAGGACCCGAGACTCTTTTCAATCCCATTAACTTGGTTATGATGATAGCTGTATCCTTTCTTCTTAATGTCAAGATGAACCTACTGCTTGAATAATTAAAACCAATTTAAGTAACAAGTTATTTGTCAAGTCAAACTATGGGTTTGACTGAGAGCCTTTAACACGTCATAATCAGCCGAAGGCTTTTAAGAAAACCAACCGATCAGTTGGACCAGTCCTTTTGCTCAGGCACCATCAAATACACTGTGATGTGAGTAATGTCTAGATCTTTCGTTTACAATCTCTCAGCTTGGAGTTCGGATCGTCTGTTTAACGTTAGTCTGTCTTATTCTGTCGAATGGGAGAACGATGTCGTTTTTGAATAAAAATTTGGTAGAGGTTGCGACAGATGACAGGCGTGCGACAGATGACAGGCGCCTATGGGTGCAAGCCACAGCCGAATAATTAATTATACTAATGACTTTTATCATAAACTGTCTTATTTTTTTATTACTTTTTCGGCTTCATTACTTTTTCTTATTATTATAGATTTTCATTATTATAAAAACTGTCTTATTTTTTAAAAATAGTTATGAATATTAAATTTATTGCAGAATAAGTATTACATTTATGGTCATTATCATTAATTACAAATGTTATTATTGTGATTGTAATATATTATTATTACAAATAATAATATATTACTTCTGCAATTTTTACTAACTTAAATAAATAATTCTTGAATTTATAATTATTTTATTTTTATGAAATACGATTAAGTTATGCTTATTATAACATATTTTAATTTTAATTATTATTATTATTATTATTATTATTATTAACATATTCTTATTCTAATTAATTTTATTTATTAATTAGAATTATAATTAGTGTTATTA
>JAOSBL010000008.1:8428004-8438206 GCA_027568915.1 Erythroxylum roraimae
ATTTATACTTACACATGGATCCTGGCTTTCGGGAACTTCCCGGAACAAAAAAGTTTTGTTTTCCGCACTGTGTCCATATGATGGACACCCCGGGATTTTCCTACACTTCCCATCCTAGATGGGAACTTAGTAACAAATTAACCAGATAATAAATTTGGTGAAATATAATATATTGGTCTAAAAACTTAGGAAAGAGTATTACAAATTGATCATTTTGTAAGTCTTACACAATATATTCTAGGTTAAAAAACAAATAATTCTTCAAACACATCCGATAAAGTATACATAATATTATACATGCACTTAAAGACATTTGAAGAAAAAATATTGTCACAAATAATCAATATAAATAATTAATACTTATCTTTTGTTTGAGATAGTCATTATCATAATTTGAAGGTTACTAGTTCAATAAAAACATAATTTCAGTTTTACCAAGATAAAGATTATGATTAAGCTACATATGAAAACAACTCTAATATCAATGGTAGGAAAAATCTAACTCATAAATAAACATAGGGTCTTCAAATCATATGCATCACTAATTAAGCCACTTATTTGTATTTGATTGTATTTCATCGATTAAAGGACTCTTGCAAGAAACTTTCATTTTTGCTCACATAAATTATCTTATATTTATATTTTCAAATGATTATCATCGACTATTTCAATTGATCATTATCTCTTATTTATAAATAATGCCAATTTCATTAACTATTCTTCAACAATTATTAGTTGAAAGGTCACACCTTAATCTCATCAGGTGTGTCTTTTAACCATCAGATCAATGAACTTTTGAAGTTTTGAACTCAACTAGTTATTTAATATCTTACTTTGATGTTGCTTCAAAAGAAGTTTGAAAATCCTTTCTACTTGTCTAACATTCTCTAAACTTCTTTATGAAATGTTATTATCTTTTTCTTCCCTTTGTAATTTTATCTTTTATAATCATCACATCCCTACTAACAATAACCTTATGGGTAGTGGGATTCCTATAAGCGATATCCCTTTACTTCGTTAACATATCTTAAAAATCAGCATTTCATATATTTTGGATCGAGCTTCATAGTTTTTTTGGCAATATATGTCACGTACATGGGCATAATCCATTGACTTTTTAGTCTATATTTTCATTAGTGTCTTTAACTCAATTGTGGTTGATGGAACCCGTCACCATATAATAGATGTTATTGACCACTTTAGTCCAAAAAATCTTATCTAAGCATGCAACTCTCAACATTACTTTTGTTCTTTCTAATGGAGTTCAATTCATTCGCTCTGCTATTTTGTTTTATTAAGGAGTGTATGCAACAATGAACTATTTTTATGCCTTCTTTCTTATAGAATGCATCAAATATGTTGTTAATATATTATCATAATTTATCTATCCTTAAGCACTTGATCTTTTTACCATAATTAAGTTTAACATGCGCTTTGAAAATTTTGAAAATTCGGAACATATATGCTTTATTCTTGATAGGATACACCATACACTTCTTGGAATAATCATAAATAAAAGAGACAAAGCACTTTGCTTTTCCAAGGGATGGAACTAGTGCTTACCACATATCACAGTAAGTCAATTAAAAAACAACGTTATTTCTTGAATTTAATGTGTTAAATTTTACATGGCATTGCTTACTTATAACACAGTGCTGACAAAAAGGTTGTGATACGTCTATAAGCCTAGGAAGTAACTTTTTGTCAACACAAATCTTCGTTCTTTGTTTAGATATATGTCTAAGATTTTGACGTCGTAACATTCAAGATGACTCTCTTAGACTACTTGAAATGCCTGATGCTTCTACTCCTAACAATGTTTGTCCTTTTAACTTGTATAAGTTTACACCTATCTTTTCTCCTTTTTATAAATATGATTGTACCTCGAATTATTTTAAAAAAATTATTGACAATTTTTGTTTTGCACCCAAGGTCATTTAGTCATCCTAGAGACAAATTATTTTTTCAAGCCCTCTATATATAGTACTTCTTAATGAGTATGAATCGTATCATAATACATCTCAATTTTATGGTTCCAATACCGACAAACCTTTAGAGGACAATCACTATATTTGTACATAAGTCCTTATGAGATATGTTCATAATGATGAAGTCATTTTCTTATAGAGGTGATGTGAAAAACAACTTTTGAGTTAATTAGCTATACGTCAAGTAATAACCTCTTACTTTCAATTGTTATTGTTGGTTCACAAAATAGAGCATGGTCATCATCTGAAGTACTTGCGAAATTTTGTTTAGGACTAAAATGTTTCTTATATAAATTCTAACAATGTTTTCTCAAGTAACCTTTCTTACCATATTTATAGCATTTTAAATTTTTCTTACTTGTTAATTTTGATCTATTTTGATTTTGGCTTCCATTCGAGCCATGTTCTATTAATATCTCTTTTTTACACCGTTAATGTTGGACCCTTAATTTTTTATTATTAGTGATTTATTCCTTTAATTATTTTTAAAATTGAGCCCATTAATTTAATGAGTATAAGTTGAAATTAGAAATTTAGAAGGGAAATGTTAAAATTAAATTAGAGTATGGTGTCTCTAATAGGTAAGAGAAGTGACTTTTAACCTGTAAATTATAAATATCACAAGTCCGGTTTTCAAAACACTGAACGTCGAGGACTTAATTGATTCAAAATGGAAGAGTTTGAGGGACTCGTAGAACAAAAAAGAATTTTGGAGGGCGAAACCAAATAATTTTTTTAAAAAATTCCAGGAACTGTTACACTCATGGTTTCTTTCCAACATATGTCGCGGCCAGAGTCGGGCATTTGGTAGCATAACGCATTGTCACGTCGAGACAGTGACACGTAAGTTACAACACGTGAAAACCACGGTCTATCCACGTTCATGATTACCTCGGACAAGCTCGTAAACAGACAAACCAAGAAACGGATTAAGTGCAGAGGAAGTAAAGTAACTCGATTTTCTTTCAAGTTATGCTAATAACGTCCAAGCTGCTTCTTAGTATTTTGTTTCCGAATTAAAACGAGGAAGAAGATAGATGATGTCGGGAGTATCTGAGGAGACGCGGATGTCACTACAGGCATCGTCGATGTTTCCGGGGTTTAGGTTTTCGCCGACCGACGTTGAGCTCATTTCCTATTACCTCAAGAAGAAGATGGAAACTGCGGACACGTGCGTGGAAGTAATTCCCGAAGTCGAGATTTGTAAACACGAGCCCTGGGATTTGCCTGGTAATTTAAAATAATTATTTATATATCACCAACCCTTTCCTTCTCTATCCTCAATTTAAGCTTTTATGGATATATAACTTTTAATTAAACAATGAAATATTGTTGCAAGTAACAGTTACTAAGGACTATGATGATGATTTAGTTATTTTTACATTATGAATTTTAAAGATTGAAATAAGATTTAAAGATCGTATGGTTTCTCTTCTCGTCCTCCCTGGAGATTGATATGAGAAGTTTCACTACAAACCTATGAGCTGTGTGCAATTCACTATTTTCAACCATCTGTTAATCTTTTTCAAGAGTTTTTCAGAAGTAAAGAATATGACGCTGGATGAACTTATGTTCTCCTATCATTCCAAAGTACAATTTCTGTTTTATCCTTCTATTTTCAAAATAATATCGAGACTTTGCTTGGTCCTGAAGTTCCAATGTGGGTTTTGTGCATGAACTAAGGTGATATTTTGTAACTGATTAGCTTTTGGATCGTCTTTAACCAGGGAAATCTGTCATTCAATCTGAAAATGAGTGGTTCTTCTTTTCGGCTCGAGGAAGGAAATACCCAAATGGTTCACAAAGTAAGCGGGCAACTGAACTTGGTTATTGGAAGGCAACGGGAAAGGAGCGGAACGTGAAGTCAGGTTCTGATGTAATTGGTACAAAGAGGACTCTTGTGTTCCACGTTGGTCGTGCACCAAAAGGGGAAAGAACAGAATGGATTATGCATGAATATTCCATGAAAGGAAACACCCAGGTCAAACTCTTCTCAATCCTAGTCATCAAAATTATATATATGACAGAAGATGTTCATTTCTTAGGACACTTTGGGTTGCAATCTTAAGTACATTATGCCATTAATTATCTTGGTCCTTTGAGTTTTGCTACTTTATCAACCTGTAGGAAGAAGTTTTTCAATTTCTCTGCTTAAATTAGTCACTATCATGCTTGTTTGATTGAGAATTTTGTTTGTTTGGACACCCTAACAAATTAAATTCCCTCTGCCTTCGTAGTATCATATGTTTTTTTAGTTCTATTGGTGACAAAAGAAGAGCTTGGAATGTGTTCTTTTATTATCTTTCTGTCTCTAGTAAGGAATCAACTGTGCTCCCTATGAAGAGTCTAAATACGAGAAAAGGACTAGGTTCCCGTCTTTTAAGTATGAAGCAGAAAAAACTGGCTTCAATACATTGTCTTAACTCTTTAAAAAATATGTTTCAATTGCCAATTATGACTTGCACGCTTCCTTTTCTTTTAACTCCTAATTGCTTCTTCTCTTCGAATCTTGCAATGCCTGCAGTCTGTAATAATTCTAGATTTCAATCTTAAAGTATACATGTAGTAGGATGGTGGGGTTATGATGGTTTCCTTATAATTTAAGATAGAAGGCTACAAGCGTAACTATTTGTTATCATAGCAAATCATTTGTGATGACATAAGAAAAACTCAACTCAAGCTCCACCTTCTTTTACTTTACTTTTTCTAATCCTTGAATTTGTTGCACCTATGAGAAAGTGGGTTTATCAAAAACAGTCTCGTTATCAATTAAGAGTAAGGCTACATATTACGAATCATTTTAGACCCTGCTTGTTATTTTTGCTGTTGTTAGTTAGTTTCTGAAGAGAAAGATCTTGAAAACTATTGAGAAGTTCTTTTAAACGACGAACATCAACATTATTATGTATTTTCTTTCTTCAAAAGATCAGGCATAGGTACTTATTTAGATAGAAATTGCAAGCTGTACGATAATGTCACTAGCAATTCATTTTCTAATGGAGAAACATCAACGTGCTTAAACTGGAGGCATATTCTTTCTTCCTTCACTGCTTTATCTTCCAGATAGCTTATACTTTCTGTTGTTACGATTAAACTTCAGGATTCATTTGCCAATTAAGATTGTGAACATACACTAAAATATGTATAAAAGGAACTGTCTGCGTGATTTAATGTAGTGGTGAGATTTATAAGAAAGTAATTTTCACTTGTAAGATGCTTCGTTTCCCAAAATTGATGGGAAGTATGTTCGTGAAATGCAGGATTCTATGGTTGTTTGCCGTTTGAGGAAAAATGTTGAGTTCCGGTCTAATGACACATCAAGTCGAGCTTCTCTAAATAAAAGTCCTCTTTCAAATGCGCAGAGCAGTGGTAATGCTGCTTCAGAAAGTGTTATTGACCGGACAGGAGTGTCTGAAGGGGAAAAAGCTGAATGCTCAAAGAAATGTAGTAGCGGTAATGATTCTTTCTCAATTGAGCAGCTTGATTCTGCATCTGAATGTGAACAAAAGCTATCAGATGGGATTACCTTGGCAGAATCTTCAATTCTCCAGAAGGTGCTTGATTGTTGGCGTATATCTTCACCTTTATCATATCATATTTCTATTCAGTGGGCTTTGGTTACAGAATGCAACTGATGCAATAGCGTTGATCTTCAGATAGAAAGTTATGGGCCCAATATCTTCATGTTCACGACCTATAAAATTGTGATTTTTGATGAGAAGTTTTTGTCTTGAATACCAGGATTTTGATTCCGAAGACGACTTCTATGCCGATATACTAAAGGATGACATAGTCAAACTGGATGAAACTTCATCGTTGAACATTCCTGGGTTCCTTGCGGTTGCTAGCAGGCCTGCCACAGAGAATAGTTTCCAACACCTATTCTCACAAACACTTCCAATGCCGGCATCTCCGTTCCTAGGAGCAGCAAACCAGAGAGTCAACTTGAAGAAGCCAGCATTGGCAGAGGCGTTTCAGAAGGTGGACTCTGGACAGAAGGGAAAAGAAAAAGAGAGGCCGCATAACTCACCAAAATGTGTGTTTAGTGCACGCTCACGACAAATCGGTACTCGGGGGCTGATATCTGTAGTTTCAGTTATCATGGTTTTTCTGGTTTTGTTGGTGTCATTGTTGGGAGGTTCCCAGCAAGTCAAAAGGATTGCCCATGCCACCATATACAAACTGTCTCTGCACTGAATGTTGCAACGCCTTCTCAGTCCCCCTTGCTCCAACACCAGGATCACTTTGTCTGTCAACAAATAATGTGCTAAGTTGATCTTTTTCTTTTTTCTCCTTTACTGTTCTCGGATTAAGCCTTTGGTGTGTTTGAATACTTACCAGGATTTTCTAGATTTTTAATTTTGGATGAACCTCCTCTTTCCACGTTACTACAATCGCACACACGGCTATAAGAATTTATGCATTCACTTCCTCAAAACATATTTAAGGTGAGCGTAGTTAAAAGGGCCAGCTTGTGTAACGAGAAATGTGGAAAGGTCAACAGCAGCATTCAATACAGTGCCAATGCCATTCCCAGAAATATAAAAGAGGCAAAATCTTTTCTCGAGTCGAGGTGCCTGATTTTGTTGTCACTTGTTAAACCAATCCTTGAACACCATCATGTATAAGTCACTACACCAGCAGTGACTTGGAACATCGGAGAACATTCTGTCAATAAGAATCATATCCAACGTCTGAAGTGGACCCGTGTTTCCAGATGAATATTTGTATCATGATCACCTGACAAAAAGTATCTATGAAAAATATATGCGTGGGATCCTTAGAAATATCACCGCCTCCAAACTTTGGTATCGAAGTTCACATTACTTCTTCGGGCTGATCAGAACGTACAATTCTCTGCTCCATGGAGGTTAAGAATTACAATGGTTTGATACTTGACGGTTATCAATTAATGTTGAGTACCTGTTACATTGGTTGATCTAGCTACTCTTCCGGTCCCTCTTTAGTTTACCAATATCTGTTAGGACCTATCTGGATAAATACTGGCTTGAAGAGATATTGGTTACAGGGTAATTAGCCCTTAACTTTCAAAATTTTTGCATATCTTATATATGTTTGTGTATATGTGTGAGACATGTGTGCAGGAGACTAGCCTAAGTCTCAAACTGCTTTGCATAAATCTTTTGATAGTGTTCCGTTTTATTGCTTAGAAGTCTTATTTACATCTCTCTACAAAAAAAAAACAAAAAGCAAGGCCTATTTTTTATTACAGTTTATTATTGATTTACCAAAAAAAAAAATTCACATGTATTGTCTCATGTTCCTAAATAGGCCTTGGCCCATACTCTAGGTGAGTTAGCCTTTTCTGAATGGCTTCTATGTTCTGTCAATACATGTGAATTTTCGTTTGAATCAAATTGAGAAATCTATTACAAGGATCTAAAGGTGGTTGGAGGAAATTCAGGCGGGACAAATCGACGAGTTGGTGTGCTAGAACATGCACTAACCTTGCTAAAAAATTATGCTACAATAGGTGGTGGCACGAACTAGTCACCGTCAAAAGTTGCAGATCTAAAGTATTTTGATGGCACTCAAGATGTAAAGGCGCTAGAGAATTTCTTATGAAATATATAGCAATATTTTGACATTGTTAGTCTCTTAAATGGATACAGTCCTGCTTACAAGCGTGTATGTAGCTGGGGATGCAAAGTTGTAGTGAAGAGCTTGATTGGATAACAATTTAGATATGAGAAGATAGGGGATAGAAACATGGAAAGTTATGATCCGTAAATTGAAGGACTAATTTCTTCTTTACATTACGTTATAAGTTGCTCTGGAATGCTTACAAAAGTTATTACAAAAGGGAACAGTTCAGAGATACGTAAATGCGTTTATATCCATGATGTTGGACATCTAAAAGATGTTTGACAAAGACAAACTTTTTAATTTCGTAGCTAGGTTTTGAGACGTGGGCACAAATTAAACTACGTCGACAAAGGGTGTAAGGGCTTCTTAATATAATTATACCGGTAGAATGTTTGGTAGGCTTACATCTGAATAAGGATAAAGAGGTGATATGGACCTTTAACTTGTCTAAGCATTAGGTGAAAATAAAACATGGAAACGACAACCCTAAATATGATGGAAAAACGATGCAATATGATAAGGAAAAAAGCTAAATGTATGGTAATGGATTTGCTTCGAATGGGCATAAAAATAATAGAAATAGTGGGTCTTTGATATGCAATAGACCACACTTTATGCCGAAGTGTCTAAAACAAGAAAAACTTAATACAATTGAGGCTGAAGATGAAAGTGAGTGTAAAGTAGCCACATGGGTGCCCATTATAGCTGTTGAATACTTTGTCAAGCAAAGTGTGTGCTACTCATTCTTCACTATTACATGTATCAATTCAAATAAATAAGGCAAAAGTAGTGATAATGGTTGACACGGGTGCTATAAATGGTTTCATTGTAAACATAATTGTTGTTAAGTTTTAATTGAAGATGAGTAAGACCACAAACCATTTGAAAATGGTGAATATGAAAGTTAGGGATGTGGCTAGTATATCTTATAATGTGCTCATTGAGATGGATGGTTAGAATAGAAAGATAAACATGATGGTGATACCATTTGATGATTTTTAACATAATCCTCAGAATTGAATTTCTCCAATTACATAAGGATGTGATATATCAACATTTGAATGGAATTATGTTCACATATAAGCATAAACCTTGCTTTGTAAAATGTCGAGATCTTAATAAAAAGAGGAACAGTGGTAAATCGTCAATCATTTCAACTATAATGCCAGAGAAAAGGTTGAAACATGTTGAGCATACTTACCTTATTGCTATGGTTCAAGTGAAGGAAGTTATTATGATAGAAGTCTCGAATGAAATTGTCCTATTGTTGGAATCATATCGAGATGTGATCTAACAAAACTGCCTAAGAAATTACCTTAAAGGAGAGTAATAAATCATAAAATAGAATTAGAAATTGGTGTAACTCGTTCTGCTCGTGCTCCAAATCGGATGTCTTTGTTAGAATTAAAGAAATTGTAGAAACAATTGGATTATTGGAAGCAGGCATGCAACCCTCAAAAGTTCCAAATAATGCCCTAGTTCTTTTCTAGAATAAGGCAAATGGATCATTAAGGATTTGTTTCAATTGTTAAGTATTGAATAAGGTGACCATTAAAAATAAGTATCCCATTTTCTTCGTATAAGATCTTATAGATAGGATAAGTAAAGCTTTTATATTTATATTTATAAAGCTAGATCTTCGCTCAAGACATTTATATGCTTGGGTTGTGGAAGGTGAGAAATCAAAAACCACTTATGTAACTAGGAATGATGCAAGTGAAATTTTAGTAATTCCTTTCTAATTGACCAATGCATCTACTATGTTTGCAATCTTATAAATAATGTGATATATGAATTTTTAACTGACGTCATAATTATGTTCCTTGAAGATATTGTGGTCTATAACAACTATATGTAAGAGCATCTGGTTTATTTGGAACGGGTGATAGAATGTTTGAACAAGAACTAGCTATATGTCAAAATGGAAAGTGTGATTTTGCTAAATGAAAAATTAAAATTTTGGAACAATTAAGTAGGTAAAAATGAAGTTCGAATGAATCTGAAGAAAGTGCAAGCTATTATAGAGTAGTCAGCCACTATGAAAGTGACGAAATTACAATCCTTTCTCAATCTTGCAAACTATCATCAAAAGTTTATCTACATCTACTTTCAAAAGGTAGCACCTCTTATGAATTTACTAAAAAAGGAGAAATGCAGCTAGACAGTTCAATGTACGGATGGCTTTGATAAGTTAAAAGGAGGCCATTTCATTGGGACCTATTTTGAGATTGTCAGAATTTGAATGACCTTTTGAAATCCAAATGGATGCCTTAGATAAAACAACTGGAGGTGTATTTGTTGGACAATTTTGTCCTTTCCCATAAATTTAGACAAATATTAATTGTACATTTTGGTTTTTAAATAAATTATCGGTGAAGTTACATAATTTGATCCAGATAAAGATAATAAAGTAGCCCAATAAGTGATCTAGATTAATGGGTCAAAGTTGTTGGAGATCGTCTCTTTGGTGCATCACATGCACGCGCAGCGGAAGAACAAACCATTTGTTTAGAGACGTTCCCCAGAATTCCCAGAATTCTTGTGTCCGTCCAAAGAGTCAAACCAAAAACGACCAAAGGAGACCGTCTCTAACGGTATCCACGCAGA
>JAOSBL010000008.1:8452446-8472604 GCA_027568915.1 Erythroxylum roraimae
GTTTAGGTTCGGTTAACCTAGAACCGCAAGTTAGAAACCTGAACCTGAACCATGAACCTGATTTTTCAGGTTCGGTTCAAACCGAACCTGCACTCAGGTTCGGTTAACCTTATTTACAGGTTCGGTTCATGCGATTTAGGTCCGGTTCACAGGTTCGCGGGTTTTTTTGAACACCCCTATCTAAAAGGTACTGTGGACTATGCATTATACTATCAAGGCAATTTCCTACGTATATAAGAGTATACAAATGCAGACTGAGGAGATTTAGATGAAAGAAAATCTATCTCTAGATTTGTTTTCTTAATGAATAATGGAGCAATATCATGGAAAAGTATGAAACAATCATGTACTGCATTTTAGATGATGGAAGCTGAATTTGTAGCATTCTCTACAGTAATAGAAGAAGCTATATAGCTTCGATAATTCTTTGTTCATCTGGGAGTCATTAAAAGCAAAATTAATCCAGTGATTATCAATTGTAATAGTTAAGCAGTAATCGCTTGTACAAAAGATCATAAATAAAGCCAAGCATATAGATACCAAGCAGAATTATGTAAAAGATATAGTCGCACGAGAAGAAGTAAACTTGAAATATATATCTACATGAGATATGGTAATAGACCCAATGACAAAGCTAATTTCCCGAGATGTGTATATTGCGCATGTGAGGTCTCACAAGCTTACATAGATATTGAAATGTAATAAGAAACATTTCTCTTTATATGTTCATTTAATTGTAATGTCATATTTCAATGAGAGTATAATACTTGATTCATAAATATATATTTTATTTTGTATATGTGTGTGTGTGTGTGTGTGTGTAAATCCAAAGCATGTAAGACAAATTAGAGATTACCTTTTTCACTTAGGTAATCACCTCTAGCTACTTGTGGTCCCTAGAGATGAGGCAATTTTAAAGTTTATTATATAGGTGATAATTAAGAGCAAAAAGCTTAAACCATAAATTGATGCTTAAATATATTCTTTATTTTGTATATATATATATACTTATGTGTGTGTGTGTGTGTGTGTGTGTGTGAATCCAAAGCATGTAAGACAAATTAGAGATTGACTTTTTCACATAAGTAATCACCTCTGATTATTTGTGGTCGCTAGAGATGAGACAAGTTTAAAGTTTATTATCTAGGGGATAGTTAAGAGCGAAAAACATAAACCATAAATGTTGCCTTAAATTACAACAAAGTTAGTAAAAAATGATTAGATGATCACTACATCTGTCTCCAGTTGCTAGATGCAGGTTTTGGAAAAAAAAATAAAGTAGATAAGTGAACTCAAGTTAAATATTTTATATGTTTGAACTAACATCTGTACGGTATTTTATAAATGAAAGACAATTCACATAAAGCAAATATAAGCCAATACTGTAACACGACCCATACTACGTGTGTAAGTATGGTCATAAAAGGACTAATGTAAGTTACAAGATTTTACTTACATTCTGTGAAATTCTTTAGGTTAAGGCGTCTTATTAAATAATCTTAAGACTCTTATCTAATTCTAGAGAATATTAAATTTAAGGTTTCCTACATTAAAATTTTCTTAACAGATCATACATGATGCGATCTTATGGAATAATTATAAGAAAACAAATTAAATTTGATTTGAAAAAATTTAGAGTGAGGAAAGCCATTGTATTTAAAGACTCGCATAAAATGCATTTAAAGGTGGTCACTGTCTATTATTAATATAATTGAATACAATCATGATGATAAAGTAAATGAGATTTAAGAAAAGAAATTAATGCGAGATATGAATTAGGATATATTGGTCCAGGATAGATTTGCTCATCGAAATGTTTTATACTATTAACAAATATATAATAATAAGCTGTCGTATGCTGATCGCTCGAGTTATTGAAAAGGTACAAGAGCTACAAAATTCCAATCAATTAAACTCATTCATGAATGAGTGGGAGATATAGTTACTAAAATACTTTTGAATGAGTTTAGTACTACACGTCACGACCTACTTCGATTAAAGAGAAGGGCGTTGCCTCACAGCACAGCCGATGAATAGCACCTCATCCCTGCTGTGCATTGGCCCCAGCCTTAAGGTCGGATAAAGCTCATGTATATTCTTCAGCCCTTAAAAAGGGAAAGAGAAGTGCTATATATTGTTTTGCAAGAAATTAATATAGCATGGACGTTATCACCTTAGACGTGGATTGATTACACATGAAGGTACAGTTTGTCCAACCTGACTGAACTGAAAGCAATATATAGCTAACACAGGGACTTAATATTGTGAGGCCCCTATCTGATAATGGCAGCCTTGATTACAGCACTATTGGTTTAGGCCACCCCTATCAAAAGCGGTTTAGTTTAAGCAATCAACCATAATAACATTAGTTAGTGGCATCTACCGTTTAGCAACTCCTGTGGGACGATTGGCCACGTAAGTCCTAAGAGAAGCGGACGGGGTGAGACCGTCAGGAGCAACTGTAGTAGTTAGAGCTCCATTCTTCTGTTGCATCCTTCTCCTTGCTATGTAGGCTCTGATCCAAGGTGTAACATCTTCGCTGATTTTGATCATGATAAAGAATATGATGCGGTAACTGATGATCATGCTGAAGATCACACTAAGGTCTATCCACTTCGATCTGTGCACGTTTATCTGAAAAATGTTTTCCAGGATATACTCTCCAGGGATTTTGGGAAGATCAGGGGATTGGTTGTCAAACAACAACCCTCTCAAATCATTCTGGTATTGTCCCTGTGATGAATCCATAATCGTATAGTTAATTTACTTGGGAGGATTACATGTGGCTTTATGAATAGGTTAGTTAGTAGGAAGCTATTTTGTAAATACCTGAAGAGCCCAGAAGTGGAAGCTGATGTATGACATTGGGTAGCGCCAAACGGGCTTGGGTATGTCATTCGGAAGCCTGAAGTACCCGGAAACTAACATGAATATTCCCTGAAATTGGATGAAAACATTCAGGACCATAACACATTCAAAAGTTTTGCTTAGAATTTCAAATAAAAATACAGCATAATTATTTACTCTACCTGAATTCCAGCTCCGATGATGATGCCCATGAGGAAATTGGGAACTACACTGGCTATGGCCATCATTAGACTTTCGACCACAGTGACACTTGCATAGAGGGCCAACACGAAGAATAGATAATGCTCAAAGCCAGGATGAAGGCGAACCATGAAGTAACAAATAGTTCCAGAGATGAAGGTGATCATTACGAGGAATGGCATTGCAGAAACTGTGTTGCTAATGACAAAAGCTATCACACCGTAATGTCCATTCAACCTTTCTCTTTGAAAGACCTTCAAAAGTAGTAAGTTGGGTATTCAATGCGCATTAGGGTGTCATTGCAATAGATGGTCATGAGACTGACGTACCTTCATATCTTCCACAAAGGAAGGGAACCCACCAATTGACATGAAAGTGACAAAACCAAATACGAATGAAGCACATGAACCTCTTGCCTGGCTCATGGAAAACAAAAAGAAGTCAGCACGAAATGTGAAATGACCATAGATTGAGTTAGAAAACTGTGTTTTGTAGTATGATCAAGCGCCTACCAAAATGGAATTGTATCCAGTCCCAACGTTAAGATATATAGTTCCAATGCAAACAGTAACGAGTATGTAAATGAGGAGCCTAAGCCAGTAATATCCAAAATCTCTCGACATGTTAATAAAAGAACGCTTGGTTAAGGTGAACGTCTGCATAAAGAAACTTGCTTGACTCCCTCCAGAGTCTAGAACAGTTCCTTTCTGCAACAAAAATTAAGAAGAATAAAGAGTCAACTTGAATTCGTCAGCAAGCATAAAACCTATGACCAGAGTAAATTAATGAAAAAAAATCAAACACTTACAACTTTGGATATCTCCTCCACTTTTTCCATCGCTGCATACTTGTACTGAGATGTTTGGTAGTAGTCAAGGAGAGTTCGGATAGCTTCAGCTGTAGTTATCTTTTCTAGAGGATCATCGTTTGTCTCGAACTAAACAAAATCGCAACGTTAAGCAAAAATGAACGAATCATTAGACAAAGGTAATAAGGATAGAAGTCTTTGCACATCAACGGTGAATAAGGTTAATCATTGATACCCTAAGTTTCATGGACCCCTTGAGCGTGGCCTTCACTTTGTCGAAGTCTGCGTTTATGCACCTAAGAAAATGATCAGAGGGATTCCTCAAAGCAGGGCAGGGAAAGCCAGCTTGTGCAAAGAACTGCATTTGTCATTAAACTTGTTAGGATTTGAAATCAGATGAATTTGAGGATTAGAATCAAGCAGCTTGCCTCGTATGCTTCTGAAGCCTGACCAAAATAAACAGTTTTGCCTCCTGAAAGCAAGTACAATCTATCAAAAAGCTCAAAAACTTCGCTACTAGGCTGGTGTATTGAAGCTATGACAGTTCTTCCATCTCTGGATAGCCCACGTAGTGTCTGTGTTACGAAAAAGGCCGAAGCGCTGCCACACGATATAGATGGCCATTAGTCATCAGGTGCAATGAACAAATAAAAAAAATTATTACCAATACAGTTAGCTGAGAATAAAATTTGCAGAGACAGTCGACATTTCTAATTTATGAATCTTTTAACACTGCACGCTACGCATGAGCAAAGCTTTTCTTTAAATGAAGAGGTTGATTACCTGTCAAGTCCACTGGTGGGCTCGTCAAGAAAGAGCAGTCTAGGCCTCATCAGGATTTCAAGAGCTATGCTGACCCGTCTCCTTTCACCTCCGCTAATCCCACGTAAATGCCAGTTTCCAATGACTGTATCAGCACAATCCTGGAGACCCATTTCTATTATCGTACTCTCTACCAATGCACGCTTCTCCGACTTAGGCATCTTATCAGGAAGTCGGAGTCTAGCTGAATACGAGATTGTTTCCCTCACCGTCAGAGTACCAATCAAGTTGTCATCTTGTGTCACGTAAGCCTATAATTTATATATAAAGTTCATGATTATAATCATTATACCATAATTAACTTGAAAATTACCAATCCCTTCATGATTTTAAGTAGATTGAGCAGATTATAAAACTATTTTTATTTTGATTTTACTACGATTAGGGATATCATTAGGCTTCACTGATCTCCAGGCACATCTGCCTGGAAAAGTCACATAAATAAGTGATTATAATCTTAATATATTAGGTAGAAATTGGACTTACAGCAGTTCCAAAAGAGAGCTTGGCTTTGCGACCATTGAGGAGAATAGTGCCAGAAAGAAAAGCATTAGCAGCAAGGCGGCTAGAGAGAGCATCGAGGAGAGTGGATTTGCCAGAACCAGAAGGGCCCATGAGAGCAGTGAGAGTACCAGGCTCAGAATACCCTGTGAGACCATCCAAAACCTTTTGAGTCTCTCCGTTGTTCAGAGTGACCATCACAGTCAGATCCTTCCATGTTAGCCTCGCCGACACATCTCCTACGATATCTGTGTTTTTCTCCCTCCATAGCGTCTCGCTTAAAGGGCTCAACCCTCCTACTGCCATTCTATTCCCTCCTGGTTTGCTTGCCTCTATCTCCATCCTTATGTTGCCTGCAGCCGAGTTTCTCATTACTTAACAGTTCCCCAGCTAGCTCAAAACAAATATGTATATATCTTGACCGATGGTAAAGCAAGAAACTTATGATCATACAACAACTAATTATAATGGCAAACAAACCATGAAATGTTGTGGTGAATTATATATAAGATGATGGTCATGAAGACTAGCTTGACACAAGAAATTTATGATGAGAAACGAAGAAATGAAAATTGAATGACGAACACGGGAAGGGTTTAAGGACCATGCAAAACAGGCCTCAACTGACTTGTACAAGCCAGCAAGAATTTGGGTTTGGTGTGACAAAAGTACGTACTGATCTTCACAACGCAACAATATTCTTCTTTCTTCCCTATCCCACCGCTACGCAGTGTGATTCATCTCCTTTTTACGAATGAGATTTTGAATATGGAGAAGGCTAAGATAAGAGGCACAGATGACGGCCCTTCACATTATACATTGAATAAACCAGTTGGCAGTTGGTAGCGGCATTTAATGTGAGAGACCAACCCTCATTTAAGAGTTGCGGTTGTGGTACCAATATTACTGGAAAAAGAAAAGAGAAAAACAATATTATTGGCATTCTAGATACCACATCAATGTTCAACTGTTTGCCTTCTTTCTTGCTTATTATTTTTATAATAAATATTACATCGCTAACAGGAGGTCAACTGTCAATTAACAGGAAGTAGTTTCTGGTTCGGAGAAGGAAGTTACGATCATAAGTAAGTAGCATTAAGATCTTAGACGTCCCGTCCTGGAGATATTTCAACCACGCTTGCACAGTCGCATACTCATCCAACATTTGTTGATATATTATTAAAATAAAGAATCGTGACTGAATATTCCATTATTATTATTTTTAATTTGAAATACTAGCAATGTTCCCAAGTATTTCTTTGCATTTCATGATTATTTTGGCACGACATAAGGTTAATTCTTTTCTTAATTAAATAATACATTTTTAACAGTGTTTTATTCAAGTATAATTTAAAAAAAATGATGTTATTTATGTAATCCAGATTATACGAAATTGTAATAAGAAAATGTTGAAAGTATGAATTTTGAAATAGATAAATACTGTATTAGCTTGAGGCAATTTCAATTGAAGTTGTGGAAATCATTACACAATTCATGTTTCTCTAAAGAATAGGATTTCGTGTGAGGTAACACTCGTCTCAATTCATTTACTTAAGAGCTCCTCATGGATTAAAAAAGAAAAGACCAATATTCCCTGATTTGCATCTAAAACGCACAATTCCAAGTAGGGGTTGCACCAAAACTAATCTTGACCGATAGAAAACTCAGTGGATTTTCATCAAAATAACATTCTATGCTCTCGTACCATTTCATGGAGAAAATATGATTCAATACAATTACTGTAATACATAGTATAGACCTTATTACATGTCCCAAATCATTTATGAAAAGTTTAAAAATAAAGATAATGTGAAATATCTTATTTCAATTCTATCTTAACTTTCGAAACAGTTTTCGTAGCCAAAATGAGCTCCAATCTTTCGAGACCTTCATGGAAACTTTTATCAACATGTGGTTAAGTCTTTCTACAATTTTCTCAATACGTAAGCGTTTTTAATAAGTCAGAGGATCCGTATGCTTACAAATGATATAAGCAATTGTAGGAGACCTTAACCTTTATGTATAATTTCTATACTAAATTTTTCAATCACAAGCTCGATATGAGTTCGGTTCATACTAATCAGGATTTATTTTCCTCCCAAACTTTGACCTATTGATTTAGATTATTTATTGGATCATTTTATTATCTTTATTTTTCATCATTTATAAGTTCATAAAAAAACTAAAAAATTCTATTAATAGTTGTTCATTATTACCAGAAAAAGGAAAAATTGACAGTTACAACTGCATGTAGCATCTATCTACAGAATATCAGGCCTACAAAAGAAACTCGTGGTGAGTTCTGATTAAGATGTGAAAGTGTAGCCCCAGCGACTAAATTCCTGGAAGATCGTGGTTTATTGGTATTCTTCTTCCAAGTTGTTCTTGTGCTTCGATTGAGAAAGGACAATACAGTATGTGCTGACACGTTGATGAGGAATTAAACTCTTGATTTGACAGACTATAGTAAATGATAGACAGAAAGTTGATAGCTGTTAGAGGCTTGCCTAGGAAGACCATATAATGATACTCCTTTTGACTGGAGATAAGATGATATTACCTTTTACATTAATAAATCAAAAAGCCCATAGTGATCATGCCGCCGTACGTGCTGATTTTCTGCTGCCAGCCCGATGAGACAGGCTAGTGAGTGAACCTTTGGTGATCATCAAGAAAGCAAGCACAATCAAGGAATGGTGAATGTAATTCACCACCAATTTCTAATTCAAGCAGGTGCCGTTATAGGTTCATCGAGACCCAGTAGGCCAATTTAATCTTTACAAGAAGTGGGAACTCTTTTATTAGCAACTAGGAAGCCCACAAAAAATTGCCGAACGAAGTCGATATAGTATTTCAGGGGCGCACTTCACCATCTAGATCGTTGTCAAATGTGGAGAAACGGAGTCCTGCTCTCAAAGAACATAAATTCAAGACCAACGAAAATGGGAAGAAGAGCGAGAAGTTTGAAGAATGGAGACGCCATGTTGAAGAAAAGGGCGGAACATCGTGGAGAAGATGTGAGGACAGTGAAGCCATCGAAATCAGAGGTGAAATACTCGCCACATACAGGTATTCAGTGAATGGCTACAAGGGTCTGTAAGGCATAAAGTATTCAGCGGTAGCAAGACTCTCTTCTAGTATGATAATTGGCATCCAAGAGGTCCCTTATATGAATTAAGAGGATCTTCAACCTCTAAGGCGTCTTATTCCCCATAACACAAAGATACAAACGATGATCTCCAACTATCATCGGAGCTAGCCCTTACACTTGAGCAAAGGAATAGGTGCTATCACCGATAGCCTACCAGATTATTATCTTAACTCGGATAAAGAGGATCAAGTGTAATGGAAAATGGAGAAATCACTGATCTTCACTGCTAGGTCATGCAAGAAGCTTATATATTACCTCCTAACTTGCCAAAGATACCCTGTTTTTCACTAGTATGGGATCAAAATGTAAGACTTGCACATAGTTTCTTCATGTGGTTTGCTTTATGGAGCAGAATGCCTACTAAGGATTCACTCAATATTTGAAATAAAATCCAACCATTGTGAACTATATCTAACACAGGCTGAGAGCATGAACCACCTCTATTTTAGATGCAACTATTCTTCACAGGTGTGGATCAAAATCACTTCTCTGCTAAACATTACTTATTACGCAAACGATAAGCCAGGAACAATACAATAGGCATTAATTCTTAGGATGAGGAATGGAACTAATTATAAGATGTTCAAGATATGCTTGGCTATAGTGTTGAATAATCTATGGAAAGAGAGGAGTTCTAATCTGTTTGGTGGAGATTAAAAGACTCCTGAGGAGCTGTATTAGAAAACAACACTGCAAGCCAGATTGACTGCAATTGCTAGAAGCCTGGAGCCTAACCAATCTCCAAGTGTAAAAGAAAAATGGCACCTTTGAGATATGCTTTCACTGATTGAGCTAATTACGACCCTTATTTTGTTCTTACTAGTTTATACTATCAACACTTGATATTAATCGGATCAGATCAGAGAACATTTTATATCTGTAAATTAATCCTTTTCCATCAATGCAATATTACTTAACTTTCGAGAAAAAAATTTAACAAATACAAACTATCCCTTATTTATTTTTAAAAAAAGACTAATTTAATTCTTTTAACTTTCACTTTAAATACATACTTGATGATAATCTCATTTTATGAAATGAACTTTCAACTTATTTTTAAAATTCAAATTTTAACTAACCAGCATTAAGATTCTTCATTAGTCTACCTAAAATTGAAAATTAAAAGATGTAAACAATTAATCAACACCTAATAAGGAGTTAGTAGCATCAAAACAAAACAATAAACTTTAAAAGTCTTAATTAGGTACCCTAAATCACTTACAATATGCTAAATTACAAAAATCAAAGGAACGTGTACGATCCTCTCTCTATTCGTAAAGCTTCTTGAATCCAACTCTATGAAATCATGCTTAAAACTTGCCTAGGTCTTTATGCTTATGTTATGCACTTTGATTTTTAAAAAATATACCAAGTAAAAATTATAATGAAATAAATATAAAACTACACCTTCTTTCATTTTATATCTAATAAATATATATAACTATGTTTCACACTTATTTTTAATTAAAAAACTAAAAATTAGAAAGTTTCTTTTTAAATTTTTAAAGATCGTAGAGTTTTTTTTAAGATTTCTTAAAGTACAATGGATGTTCGTATTTTTTATCTTATTTTGTATTAATTTAGGTTATTATTTAAATGTAATAATATTAATAGATAATTATAGCCAATATCTATTTCATTAGATTATATTGCATGTGTGAATTACATAAATAAACAATATTTGAATTTGTTTTTAAAAATTGAAAATTATGATTGTAAATATAATATGCAAAATATAAATAAAAATTTGATATTGAATAATCAAATTTATTTTATATTATTGGAAGGATTCTGAAAATATAAACAATTGATTGATATGAAATATTTTAATAGATTACATTTATAAATAAATTTATAGTGTTTTATGATATGTTAAAATTTTATTTTAGAACATTATTAAATTATTAGGCTTATTCGATAAAGAAAAAAATTAAAGTTAATATTCTACTTTTAATTAAATTTAAAAGACATATTTAAGTTTTTCATAATTTTTAAATCTCTTGAAACTCTTTTACCATCATGCCTTATTAGCTTATTATTTTTAATTAATCACGTAATTAAAAGAGATCATCTTTTAAATTAAAATCTGAATTTAGAAGATATTATTAAGTAAGTTAGAGATTTATTTAATAAAAAATGTGTAAATAAATAAATTTGCACTTTGATTAAAATAGAAAGTAGGCTTTAATACTTTTTCTTTTGGACTGGGCTTTTAGGATTAGGTCCTTCTCTTTGCTGATTGTGGGGCCGGAAGCTGGGGATTTTTATTTTTCCATTTCCTTTCCTGTCCTTTCCCTTCCCCGTTGAAATGGTTTTGCTCTTACCTGTCACAAAACAAAACATTTTCATCAATACATGGTGGTGAGGTCTCTCCCTTCTTGCCTCACCTTAAACCAACGCCCATCATGTCGTTCAAAACATATTCCATTCAAATTGAGGAATCCCACAAGAATTGGCTGCATTACAAGGCCTTCCATCTTGCCTTCTCCTCTTGGACATGCTTTTGGCTTCAGAGTTTTTTCGATTTCAGACTTGCATACTGACTACCCTGACAACATGGCATGGGTCAACCGCTTATGCCCTACTACACACAAGAACGATGTCCTTCTTGTCGCTGGTGACGTTGCGGAGACGTACCAAAATTTTCACTTGACTATGTCTCTCTTGAAAGATAGGTTCGGACATGTTTTCTTCATTCCGGGAAACCATGATCTGTGGTGTCGTAGGGACAAAGAACAATATGTAAGGATCGACCTTTTGTAATCCTCCTTTGAATGCTGTAACCTTTTCAATGTAAAAGTATCTATAATTGCCTTGTTTTGTTTGTTTTAGGATTGAAACATGTAAAGCGTTTTCACTGATGAAAGTTTTCCCACTGAACATAAATGATGAGGCTATGTTTTCAGCTTGATTCTCTTGAAAAGCTGGATAAATTGCTTGATGCATGCAGAGCAGTTGGAGTTGAGACCAAGCCTATGGTGATAGATGGCCTGGGAATTGTACCGTTGTTTTCTTGGTACCACGAGGTAATTGATTTATCATTTTTGAGTCTCCTTTATTATCATATTTCTGATTGCAGCTGTTGAAAGTTGGAAGCTTGCATAGTCTTACCGTTCTGAATCAGTGTGTATTTGTTTTTTCAGAGTTTTGATAGAGAAATGGACATTACTGGTATACGAATTCCATCTTTGGAGATGGTAATTTACTTATTTACGTCTTATAAGAATTTACTGAACTATCAGCTATATAATATGGTTTTGTGAACCACTAAAACTATAGGACTAGTTTTGCTTTATATTGTGTAAAGTTGGTAGCTATTACTTTGTTAGTAACCTATATTACTATTTCATGATGATCAGTTGTTTGATCTGTTTAACTAATCTAACCGCAATCATTACAGATATGAACTAAGTTTGCTCAAAGCAGTACTGACTTTATTAACATTTAAGTAATCCACGTTAAAGGTGTTTTCTTTGCTTCTCAGATAATAATGTCTTTTCAATCAACAAATACTTTAGCCTAGTCTTAGATTTTACCTCTCCATCTCTTACCCTTTCCTTTATGCAGTTCCCATTTTGGTTCTCAACTTCTGAAAAACTGTTTCCATCTGTTATGGTCATTTTGCTTGGCATAAGAAAAATAAAGTTAACCCTATTTGAATTTCACTGTTTTTAGGTTGTCTCTTCTATAAGATTTGGCTTTCATCACTTAATTTCAATTTTTTCCCTTTACATAACAAATTAAAGATGAATTAGCTAAAACACCCAGCCCTCATTATATTCACACTACCACAGTTCATAATATAAGGATGAAAATGTTGTGCTATTTTGAATTTGCTTCCTGGATCTCTGACATCATGCTCAAGAACAATGAGTCGTACATATCAGCCAGAAAGCATGAAAGTTCTCCATTTATTATTACTTTCTTGTGATTCTAGTACATGTTAATGTGGGCATTTCTGAATTTGGATACATTGTGGATACGCTTATTTTTGTGGTTGAAGTTTACTAGAATTATTTTCCCTCCCGTTTTCAAGTGAATGAATATGTGGTAGTAATTATGCGCACAAAACAAGCCACACATAATCAGTTGTTTGCCCACTGTTAAGGACTGGATTATCATAGCAGAATCACAGGAGGAAAAAAAGAAGCTATTATACCTGTTGTTATTTCTCTGTTTTCTTTTTCCAGAGATTTAACACTTGCAAATACAGACAGTGATTACCAAGGCTTCCAATTTTTTTGAGGTTTTCTTTCTTGTGCACTTTTTATGTGGCTACTTCCTAGGCCAAAACCAGCTCAAGCTGATCTAGGTTAATCTTTTCTAGTAGTGTAACCATCAGTAGCAATTCTATTGTACTTTATCCGTCAATCTTGTGACAAGGCTAATTTAGTTCTAGTATTTTCAATATTTGATAAGTTAATTTGTAAATGGTCAATGAGGTTATCCCTAGTTTAAACTGATGATATCTTGGATTGCAAAACAATGTTGCTCAACAAACAAGTATGTGCATTTTTAGGTTTGGTTTTCCATTTGTACTGAGTCCAGGTTGATCACTCTAACCAGTTTGACCAGAACTGGCTGATTTGGTGGTTTACTTGGACCTCTTTGGTGACCAATAATTGAATTTTCTAGTTGGTTTGGTAATTAACCAAGTTTCTAACGGTACTAATTTCCCGTTATTTAATCATTATGCTTGTTAGATGTTTGTCCTTACAGATTTTGTTTATCTCAAGTTAAATAGGACAATGATGCCTGATTTCTAAAGTCTGGAATGCTGTATGTTTAGGCTTGCAAGGATTTTCATGCATGCAAGTGGCCCGGAATACTTTCTAATGGAGATATGTCCCTTGCTTTGTACTTTGACGCAATGAATGAAGTAAATGAGAATGAAATCAAGCTGATACAGAGAGTATGCAGTCAAATTATAACATTCTCGCACTTTGTTCCTAGGTTTGTTGGCTTCAATTTTGGGTTTGATATACTTATTACTTGCACCTTCTTGAAATGTTTTCGTGTTTGCTATTCCATTGCTTGCATTATTAGTCAGAGATTATTTTCGTTTTCTGTATTTGTTCTTCTCATATTTTTCATCCAAGAATTTCATATCATAGTAGGTTAAGCATTTTCTCCTTTTACTTAATTTTTATCATATTGTAGGAGTAAGTATATACGCATCTTAATTGCTATGTTAATCATCAAATAGCACGCAGATAACGGCATGGACAGTGAAGTAAGGGGAGAATAATCCATTATAAAAAGGGACACATCACTATAGGAAATTGGAAATAAATGATTGCAAAAGAATTATGTATATTTACTATAGGGAGTTCCAGTACAAAATTCTATTAGTCACTAGTTAACATTTGTAGTACATTTTCAAGGAATCACAAGCTGGTGATTCTGATTATTTATCATTTTCCTCTTGACTCAGACAAGAACTATGCCCAGAAAAGAGGATGTTGTTTTATCCAAATCTTCCAAAAATCATTGGTTCAGATTTTCTTGAGGTTCGACTAAGATCAATACATGGAACTGAGAGTGCTTCTGCATGCCATGTATTTGGTCATACGCATTTTTGTTGGGACGCTGTGCTTGATGGTATCAGGTATATTCATGTCTTTCGGACTTACCATTGTTAAGGTGGCTAGTGTCTTGTGGCGCTGAAACAAGAAAAGAAATAGGGTGGAGAGCTATAGAAAGAGTTCTTAGTTGGAGTTTAATTAGTTGTCTCAAAACATGTAAACATAGAATCTATGTTGTGGGAAGAATATACTTTAGCCTTGAGTAACGGGATAAATGTTGTAGCATACGGATATGAAGAAGGTGCTTTGTTGTTTCTGTAAGAGAAAACATGTTGTACGATGAGGAAATACACGAGTAGAGTAGAGTATGGACCATTTCATTGATGGGAAATCTGAAATTAAATTTTGGAAGAGACTTAGCAGATTGCATTATATGGATGCTATGGTGGGTTTTCATAGTACTTCTACGCAGGATCTGAATTTATGTGTTATCAAAACAGGTACATCCAGGCACCATTAGCTTATCCAAGAGAAAGAAAGAGGAGGATGAATGGAGGAGAGAATTGGCTGCCATTTTGTGTTTATTCTGGTGGAAAGCTTGCTGATAGGCTTTCTCCATGCTATTGGTCTGATTATTATGCCTCCAATCCAAGAGCACCTCATAACACTGAACTTGCTCCCTGGGTGGCTAGATTTTATAAGCGTTTATAGCTAGTAAACACAATCACCATTCTTAATATGACTAATTGATTGGTCTACTCAATACACAAATCTCTGTGTTTAAGAAATTACTTTGGAGTTGAAGCTCAACTCTTTTGCTTTCCTTTTGGCAAGATTTTATACAGGGTCATATGGGTGGATGGCAAGAATTCAGTATTGCAGCATAAACATGCAACTCCCTGGCATATAACTATACCAGAACGTATAAGATACATTGGGCATTGTTATAAATTGCATTCTGATCTTAGCTAATACCCTGTGTTTCTTTATGCTTATAAGCAACTCAACAAGCAGCAGGTAAATGGACTGAAGAAAGAGGATGACATAATTTATAATTTTTTATTTGTGATTTTTCACCATCATTGCAAAAGAGCCAAGGCAACTCTCGAGGAAATAAACAGACACTCACAAGCGTCTCTACTATCCAGAAACACAGACATGGAAACAGAAGGAGGAACTGGTTTGCATACAAAACATTAAGATACAAGACGAGATAAAGATGGGACACAGGAACATGTGCAATTTGATGAGACTGGGACTAATAATCTTCGGGCGCCAAGGGCTGATGGGTGTGGTGAGGAGGCTCTACTGGAATGATCATATATTCATAGATGAGGGCAGCCAAGCCACCTCCAATAAATGGACCAACCCAATATATCCAGTGGTTTCTCCATCTCCATCCAACAAGCGCAGGACCAAAAGCTATTGCTGGGTTCATTGAGGCTCCATCAAATGGCCCACCCACTAATATATTTGCTCCGAGTATGAACCCGATTGCCAGGGGTGCAATGATCCCCAGGCTACCTCTCTTGGGATCTATCGCTGTTGCATAGACGGTGTAAACCAGCCCAAATGTCATTGCAATCTCCAGAAGCAGTCCATGTATCTCATCAACCCCAGATGCCACGTGGAACCCCACTGGTCTCTGCCAAAACCAACACCACAATGCAAACTGATTAAAGAAGAAGTTACATAAGCATATGACGTCAAGCCATTTGTTATATGATGCTTTCTTACCATGCCATTGGTGACAAGCCTCAACAAGAGAGAAGCTACTATAGCACCAACAAGCTGAGCAACCCAGTAAAAGAAACCTCGGACAACTGAAATCCTTCCTCCAACAAGAGAACCAAAGGTAACTGCTGGGTTGACATGTCCGCCCGATATGTTAATGCTGGCTGCCACTGCTGCAAACAATGCCAATCCATGCGCAAGCGCTACCGTTACATGCTCAGATGCAGGTGGTCCCCCTTCCTTGTACAACTTGTCTGCATATTTGACCAACACATGCCATCATAATTCTGAGTAGAAGGAAAGGCGACTATATGCACATGGGAAATATTAAAATCTGATTGATATACTACCAAGAGCAAGAACAGAGCCTTCCCCTGCAAAGACAAATATGAAAGTGGACACGAATTCTGCCAGAGCAGCTCTCATGGAGTCAGGGTGAGTGGCCTCATCCGCCCTCCCAAAAACATATCCTCGAAGTGGCATCTTGGTCTTGGTTTCTGAGTAACCCCTTTCTTCTTCTTCTTCTTCTTCTGTGTATGGATATAGTAGAAGTGTGAAATTTCTCACTTAATCTGAATAGATGATACCTTTAGTTGTTTCGAGGAGAGAGAGAGAGAGAGAGTTGATGGTGGTTTGTTGCATGGATGAGAAGTGGAGGTGTTACGGCTTAAATTAGCCAAAACAGAGTTGGACTCATGCGGGACACTTGGAAGATAGTAATGCAACATTGTTGACACGTAGATCTGCATGCATGATATTCCTTCTTCTAATTTTTGTTTTCTTTTCTTTCAACTTGGGGAAGACGTTTCTTCTCATCACCTTATACTGTCCTCCCCTTAAGAAAAAACCTACCAAGACAATACAATACAATCAAACCCAAGATGATCCAACATCCAAGTCTAACCGCATGGACATGAAAAGTAGTATCACATCTGTTTTTACCGGGTCATCCCTGCTTCCTTACCCAAGAGGATTAGGATTTTGGAGTGATATTAACATTCATAACAATAAGAAACAATTTTCTTTCCATTCTTTTTTTCTCTTGTAGGAACCCCTAATTCTTAAATCTTATAAAAAAAGTTTCTTTATTATCATCATTTTTAACATAAGTGGATTATCTTGCAGGTAGTGAATTTTCTTTCCAGAAATGTTCGGTTCAGCAGAGCTTCATTTGATCACATCTCTTTCAATGGTGATAGTTTTTAATAGTGTGCAACTGCAGAAAGAAAACATCCAGTTAATACTTGTCTCCGCTCAGCTGCTATATACAAGCATAATGAAATAAAAAAATCCATCTTGCTGCGGGAGTGTTTTTCACTACAAGAAATTAGTCGTTTACCGACGGAACAAACCGTCGGTAAACGACACAATTCCGTCGGCAAAATAAATTACCGACAAAAAGTAACGACGAACAAAGACGTCATTAAAAAGGCCGTAAGTAACTTTAACGACGGACTTTAATTTGTGTTTCCGTTGGTAATTTACCAACGGACGATGTTCCGTCGGTATAATTTACCTACGGAAAATGTAAACGTTGTAACCGTCGAAAATATTTACCAACGAACGAATTTTCGTCGGTAAACCGAAGTTAATGTAATGGAAAATTTTTCATATTTACCAACGGAATATGTAATATCGTCGCAAAAACAAATATGTCCATCGGTAAACCGAGTCAATAAAATCGCAAAAGTATGCATATTTTACCGACGGTATTAAGGTTTCCGTCGGTAAAATACATTGATATTCCGTCGGTAATTAGAAATAAGAAATTGCCTTCTAAAACATCCGATTTCATGATCTTGTGATAAATGCATAATTTTAAGAGTTATCAATTATTTGTGCACAATAAATTAATTTATATTTATATATATATACTTTGTTTAATCAGAAAATTAATTGATGATATAAAGTTAAAATTATTTTAATTGATAATAAAACATTACAGTGTACATAACTTATGTTTGTAATTGGAAGCAAATGACTAGGATAAGCTAATGTCGTGGTGATCGCGGGTGCTCTGAGCTGCTAAGCCTCCCCTTCAACTGTTCTATCTCCTATCTCAGCTGAGTCATCTGCTCCATCTGTTCTCACATCTTAGCCATCTGCTTCATTTGCTCTCTCATCTTAGCCATCTGCTCCATCTCCTCTCTCATCTGCTCTATGTGCTCCATCCGTTCATTCACGTTAGCCATCTGCTCCTCTTTCATGTGAGCTATCTGCTCCATCAATGTGTGCACTGTGACTCGAAGCTCAGTGATTTCATTTCTGTGCGTTGGCCTAGCAGACGCCACTGTACTGGACATGGAGGATTGCGAATAACAAGTGTTCGCATATGAACCTGGCCCGAATATCCTTCCACGACGATCCTTACCACCCACAACATCAAGATACATTTGAGTCTCATCTACAAGTTGTTCCTCCTGAGACTGTCGCCGAATAGTTTGCTGTATTTGGTCATATTAGGAAACAATGTTTACATTAGTAAGGGATTATTATTAAGAAATTATAATAATGCATTAATTTCACATACATTCATTTCTCTACATCGGCTGTTGATGAATGTCACACCGTTATACTTCTTCGTGTGAGTGTGCAAAAACAGCTGAATAGGTATAGGCCTGATGCCCAATGACTTTTCCTACATGTATAACCTAAATTGTTAGATGTGAACTACAATTTATAAAAATTTCGGCAGAGTTTCCTCTATTGTTATGATATTTGCCTCCTGTTGAACAAAGAAAATAACTCAACACAGCTATATATGGCACCAAACATTTATACCATTATTATTATCTATAATACAGCAAAGCAAAATATTTACAAAATAAGTGTGAAGTTTAGATACTTATAAGTCTATGTGCATGCTCGTGGTAGGTTATTGATCCTCCCATATGTACGAGAAGACTCTCTTTCCCCCAGGCCTCTACGTCTGTTGACAGAGTTACGCTTTGAGATGGACATTGCCGCAGGTAATGTCCAATACTCCTGCCAACGACTCCAAATTTTCTCCGAAATATAACACAGTCATGCACTAGCCTTGTGTATCGCACCAATGAAATCACGATAACGTGTACGAGCTTGCTTCTCCCATACTTTATACATGCTAGCATCGAAATAAAGAATCCCAGAAAAATTCTTTCTAAAATAAGAAGAAAAAAATTAGACAACTATATATAATGTAATAATATTTATCTAATTAGTGTATATAAATCAATATAAAAATAAAATAAATATTTATTTTACCTCAAACTCCTGAAAGTAAAATTGCTTTGTGCCCTCAGATATATTCTTCCACACATAACCCTCAAGATCAATCATTTCCTTAAATGTGGAAGTCATATTTCTGGAACTCGGTCCAGACGGAACCAATCTAATATAAGAAGTAATTTTATACTATAAAAAACTAATAAACCTAAGACTTAATCAAAAGGTATAGGTTCGGCTATCTTCTTACTAGTTATATGCAAGGTATCTCCCTTCATAACTCTTTGAACAAGATGATATGGACTCCTACCCAAAATGGGGACTTCACAACCTCTTCTGCTCGTGACATGGGGAGAGGGGTGACGGAAGAGGGTCCTTGGGCTGCGCTCGTTTGGAAGCAGGTATTATGTCCTAAAGCAGCCTTTTTTCTATGGTTGACCATCAAAATTAGATTAAGAACTAAGGACAGGTGGTTCAGTAATTATGATCCCATTTGTGTGCTGTGTAAGTTAGTCAATGAAAGTAGTAATCACTTGTTTTTTGAATGCTAGTATACCAAAGCAGTTTGGAATCGTATAATGTATATGATGAGTATCCTGAACTTTACCTATGAATGGAATGATGTTCTAGCTGAGGTTATCCGTGCAGTCCGAAAGGGAGGCAAGATAGTCTCATTCTCTGGACCTCTTTCTAGATGGTCCTCTACCACATCTGGCGGGAAAGAAATAGGCGACTTTACAAGGAATTAGAAAGGAACAAATATGAGTTAGCGGATTACATTATTAACTTGATCAGGGAGGTCATAATTGGGCATGGGATGCAAGATCATTTATGTTTGGCTATGAGAAGACGTTGGAAGATTTAGTTGTGGACTGATGCTGGTAACTATGTGTTTTGTTTCCGCTTGATTTCTTGTGACAGTGGCATATGTGATAGTGACTTAAAAGGCTACTTTTTTGTCATACCTGTATAGGTTTGCTTTTGCTTTTCTTTGTACATTGTAAACGTTGATCCTTTGATAATTTCAAGGGTCTTAAAATTAAAAAAAATAAAATAAAATTCAGAAAACTATAATTTTAGAAATAATTTATTATAAAATTAATTAATAATTTTTTATACACATAAAAGTTTTCACTTCCACTATGACTTTTAGTATGAAATTGTGACATCCATTTTCTATATAAGTTCTCATAATATCATTTCTTTAAAATTTTGATATTCTCGTTAATGTCTAATTCACAATTTGCTGAGTATTTATTTCAAACACTTTTTTGATTAGCGTGTTTTTAGTTAGCAAAAATTACATTACTTGTCTTTCGTTATTTTAATCCATTAATGCATAACCATATAATACTGGAGGAGATT
>JAOSBL010000008.1:8477733-8498086 GCA_027568915.1 Erythroxylum roraimae
AGTCATATTATTATATATTATTATTATAATATCATATATTATTATAATTATAATATAGTGGCTCGCGAGGGCGAGCCACAGAGTAGGACAGAGGATCTGAGCTTCTGGAGTTGAGAGGGTCACTGTACAGAAGTGGAATGTAAAGGGGAGAGAGAAAGAATAGTAAAAAACCGAAAAAGATAGGGAGGGTCAAAGAAAATGCTCTGATACCATGTAAGATAACGAATGAACCTCTTGACCTTTACAGTGAGTGGGTTGTATATATATTTAATTATGTTTCAGTTCTGTTATAACAATAATGAGAAATTTGTTACAATGATGACAAGGGCAGCTAGTGATACATGTATCCGTAACAAAAACTACAAATTGAAAACAAGTTGACATTGCTCTTCACATGAAATATAATAATCATTCTGGATCTCAGAGGACCATGTAACTAGAATTACAATCAACAGTAACAAATGGAGAAAACTATTGATACTATCAGAGATCAAATTACAAATACCCAATTCCCACAATGTCTTTGTAGCATTTCAAGATCCAAAGTATGCTAGAGTATACACACCCAACTACAAAGTTCTAAAAGGGAAAATGAAGAAGTTAATCTTGATCATACATCTTCCATCAGTCCAGAAAAGGCAATCAAAATTAATTTTTCTTTGTTCATTTAGTATAAAACTATAACACATGAAGATAGAAAAAGTACATCTACCACCAGCAACATAAGAGGGGGCAATATCCAGATCACCATCATCAATAAAGCTATCCTCGTACTCATCACAGCACCATCAAGAGAAATTTCTACCTCTCTATCTGCATTATCTTCTCCACAGGATTCTCTAAGCATTAAAGGATAAAAAAGAAAACTTGACAGTATTTTTTAATCTCGTTATAGGAGAACAAAGAAAAGACCTAGGAACTTATTAAAATTTTAAAAGTGATGCTTCATGTTTGAGATAATCTCTTGAACAAATCAAGAAAAGAGAGAACTTTGATAGGTTAATTGAACAACAGAATATTGCTTCAATGCTACATGTAGGTTGCTTCTATCATGCCTCATTATTTCTTATCACTATTAAAGAAATGCAAATTAAGTTAATTGAGACAACTCGAGATTTCTTATTTCTGATAGTAAGTAGCATGGAGAGACGTACCAAGAAAGCATACAACTCACCACCACATCAAGCAAATAATAACCGGTGAGAGGAACACTTCGAGGGCCAAAGAACCGATAAAACAACATTTATATTTGAGCCTCCTCAAATTCCAAGTTCAATTCGAAAGAGTTGACCTTTTAGGAAACAAAGAGCAAATGAAAATGGGAATTGAGTCTTCCACCACCATTGTGAGGTGAAAGAGTGAACGACTTACAAGGTTTAACTTCCATTCCTGCAAAAAGCTTATTACTTTAGGCCATTCCCTTAAACTACAATCTGTCATTTTTATCTTGTTTTGCAGTAGAAATTTTGAATAAAAACCACAATAGACAGGTAAAGATCATTGTGATGTATAGGAAGAATAGTATAACCCCAAAAGGCCATTGTTGTAAAGGAAGAGACAAAATCATTTCCTTTTAATATTTGAATTTAATTTTATAAAAAAGTTTATATGATTTTGTTAAATTAATTTATATATTTTAACAAATTCATAATTAAATGTTAGCACCTTTTAACAAGTGGAAATCATTTTTATTTTAATTTGATTCATTTAATATATATTATTGTATAGAATTTGAATGAATTGTTAATTAATAGGTGTATTGGAAGGTAGAATCCAATTTTTACATAATAAAATACAAAAAGTATGTTGCCTTGCTCAAATTTTTTTTTAATTACTATACTTGTATTTTTAATTTTACATTGAAAAAGTTATAAGTGTTGGGTATGCCTAAATTTAAAATTAACATTATTAGTGATTTGAATTATATATGTTTATTTTTATTTAAAATTAATTAATGAATAAATTATCTTAAGAAATAATTATGGTAATTTTATATACAAAAATAAAATAGAAGAAATATTTCAACAAATAATCACTGATATATGTATATTTTTAAAATTTTAATAAAAATTAACTATTTTTCCTTTAACAAACATAAAAAAACTTTATACAACACTTTATCTATCACAAATAAAGAATATTTTTTACATTTTCTTAAAAAAATCTCAAAATATATAATATAATTAATTTTTAATCATTTCACTAAATCCAATATTATATAATTTAAAAATATTTTTGACACAATTAATTAAAATTTAATACAATTTATATAATTTACATATAAGTAAAAACCCTAAATAATTATAAAACCCTCTTCACATGTTCCCTCCTCTTGAGTCATTTCCTCTCACTGTCCAACCCTGCTAGCTCTCTCTCTATGTTGGTTTTGTTGTTGAGATCGAGTATGAAAGTGGAATTCGAGGTTGAAATCGATTGATTTGGGCTATAATCAATCAATCAAGATGTTTCCTTTGATGAGAAGAAGACGGTTTCCTCGTTTCACCATTTCGTGTAAGTTACAAACTTCTTCTCTTCTTACTTAAACAACTATTCCAACTTCAAGTTGTGGTTTTTATGATTTTTTGTGAAATCAATAATCATTTTTTGATCCTTGGCAGTTCTTAGCAAGGTGAATGGTGCAGTAAGTGTTCAACAGCATAGATGGTCAAATGCTGCTGCTGTTTCATCTGAAATACGAAGAGTTTGTGAAAAGGGTTCTAAGAAGATTCCAAAAGCTGAACGGCGAGTTATGGTGGAGTCTTATGTCAACAAGTAAATAATCTCTTTTAGTTTTTCTTGGTACAACAGTCGTATGACAATGTTGTTTTTGTTGACAGGCATGTAAACGCTTCAGCTACATGCCTTACTGCATCACGTCTCGGAAAGCACTGCATTTATTTGAAAAAGGGCTCAAATTTTTACTTGGTTTTGGAATCTTTAATCAGAGAATATTAGGAGAAGATTAATTCAGCATATATTCTTTGGATTGACTTCGTATCATTGTCTAGTTGCAGAATAAGAAATTCACCAAACTACTGAAAGAACAAGTTTTGATTTTCTTACGTCTATTAGGGTTTAAATATTCTAGCTGGTAAATTTCAATACAGGTTTATCTATCCTCTTGCTGATGTTCATGGGATTTACATCTATATGCATATGTGTCGTCAAGTGAAATTTTCAAGTGCAAACTAGTTAACTACTCAAGATTTCAGATTATGGACTTGAGATGTTAAATTGGAGTCTTGGACTAAAGATTGTATCTTTGTGCCCTTCTATGACGGTGGAGTTTTGGGGGACGTGAAAATACAAACTTCAGTCATCCTTAAATATACAAGATGTAGTGTGTGTCTCAGGGAAAATAAATATTTATATTCTCTGCATCAAATGCGCCTTGCCCATTATAGTATCTGTGCTTTCAACAAAACTCCCTATGACATCAATTTAGTTTTGGATCCTTCATGTAAAATGGTGCCAAAAAGATCTCTGTTTCTATTAAACAAATCATAGGTAAAACCAAAACTAATAAACTATAAGGACTTAGAAAGCTAAATTCATATCATAGTGGCTTTTGATTGAAACATCAATACCATAGGGGTAGTGTTTGACCATATCCAAGGTTGCCTCTTTCTCCCTTCCTTCCTAATTTCTCTTTTATCCTTGATCATATTATTATTGTTCATATATGGGAATGTTATGCTCACTTTGGATACAAGGAATGCTTAAAGAAGATACTTACACAGTGTATAGGATAATGTTATCCTGATTTATATTCTGTCAGGTACAGAGAAAAGCATGGTGGAAGATTTCCATCCGTCACTGATACACAAAAAGAAGTTGGTGGTGGCTTTTATTTTTTAAGGCAGATTCTTCAAGAACTAGAGTACATATCTAAAATGTCTTCTTCCAAGGGTAGAAAAGAGAACTTAGAAAAGGATCTCATTGAAAAGAGCAAATTGTTGACTGAAGTTGAAACCAACAGAGAGACAGTGGATGCCAGAACTCAATTAGATTCACCCACTTCTAATGTCACAGAAGTGGTTGATAGCAAGGACACTGATTTGGAAGCAGTGGAAGATTTGCAAAGTTCTGAAAAGACGTTGCTTGAAGAGACTTCAAGAATAGTAGGTTTCTGCATTTTTAATAAACCTAGAAAAATGAAGTCAAGAACAAATAGAGTCAGTAGATACTAAATTTACCTTTAAATCTAGTTTAAGAAATATTGATTCATCATGTACTCAATTCCCTACGTTTCGTAAGACAATATGCCTTGATGGGAAGAATTATTTTATTTTTTCATAACCTTAAATTTCTCTTATGTGTATGTACTTGTTGAAGTAAACCATTTTGTTCATTTTTGCTTTTAAACTGGTTGCAATGTATCCTTTTGCTCTGTGCCAATGTGGGAAGAATGATTCTGATCTTGTTGCAACTCGTTTAATTTGCAGGAAGGAAATAACAAGAGCGTGAGTCCATTCTCAGAAATACTTGAAGGTGGAGAAGAGAAGGAAGCATGTAATGACAATACTAACTTTTCTTCAACGAGTAGTCAATCACAGAAAAAGAATATAGATGATAATCACCTTCAGAAATTAGATGATTCTACAAAAGAGAAAACTAAAATTGGTTTTTCTCATGTTATTGAGGATGAAACTAAGAATATTTCTCGTGAATACATTGAGAAAGCAGAGGATGACCCAAAGCTCTCTGATTCTGAAAATTTGGTAGATAACAAACAGTCAACTCATGAAGATAAGATCTCTCAGAGGTAACCTTGTTTCTTTGGTGTGATAGTATGATAATGGCCATTGCTGTTTTTATTATTTTGCTGCTACTGCTGCTAATCATGTTGTCATCATCCTATGATCTTTTTGTTTGGATTTTGAAGTAGAAATCTTTTGGAATGCATTCAACTGAGGGTATGGTATTTTGATGTTTTGTTTTGCTCACCCATGTTATGTATGATGTAGGACTTGTAGAAGAGTAAATTGAAAATATTGGTTTCTGGAACTTTGGATTTAGTACTGGAAGTAAGATAAGAAGAATTTAGGGCTGGAATTAAGAAAAAAGGGATTGCTTCTAATCTAATAACAACTCTTGAAGAATAGAAAGCTTCACAGTTTGTGAAAAGAAAATCAGAATTCATTAGAAAAGTCATCAACCTTCTCCATAACATAATGTAAGACTTGTTAACAGGCATTGACAATGTAATTTAACTGTAACTCTATTCCAAATTGGTAGAGATTAACTTGAACCTAATAATGAACATAAGGAACCTAAATAAAATAGATAATCTATGAAATTAAAAGTTTAGTCAAACTTCACAATTCTGTTCCTTAATAATCAAGTGGGCATCTTTCTAACTATTTGCAGAAGCATGTGCTGTTTGTGAGACTGAGGGCTGAAAACTCCTGCTTAAAATGTAAAAAGTTTTATTAAATGTGGCTTTTCTCCGTGGTTAGACGTGGAAACAAAATGTATCCATGAAAAACTAATAGGAGACTCTGTTATGCCTTTTCATCAGATAACTGCCTCTGTTGTTGGATGCATAGCTAATAAAAAAGCACTATCATCCGGTGCTAGAATAGCTATTTTAATTATGTTGTTCTATCCAACTGTAATAAAGGCCCCGTGTCTCTTATCTTTCTAATGCCAATCAACCCCATGAAACCTCCCGCAGCAACTATTATTGGTTGTGACATGGGACATTATGAGAGGGGTTGAGGAAAGTAAAATTAGAGAATTTGACATACGTAGCTACAGTGTTACATACTGTGCATATGTTTATTACAAACGATTAGCTGATGCTAGTGAAATTATTCTGGCGCTGGAGTTAAAACGCAAGTAGTTTGAAATCATACGGCCATGGTGTTTGCAATTTTAACTTAAAAAGGCAATTGTAATAATGTGAGAACTTTTGAGTTAAATATCCATTTTCTATCTTTTTTGTACCTTAATATCTTCTGTTACTATGATATTGAAGCAACATGTACGTGTTTTCCAGAGACATATATGAAACGGGGGACAAAGATGCAGAACTTCAGAAGAAATCAACTCTGTGGGGAAACTTGAAGTCATTTGCTGATGGCATCATAAATATGTGGAGAAAACTATAAATCAATTAATCTCTAGAAACCATAATGTTTTGATCGAATAGTAAATGCAGATAATTTAGAAAGATGCAGCTCTTTAGTTGTTGTTGTTCATGTTCATGTTGTTCCGGTTCCTGCTTTTGGTTAACTTCTTTATCGAGAAGTCTCATACTTAGGTGGTGCCAATGTCAGGGCCGTTTTTGTATAGCTCCTTATGATTTGTGACTGTTAGAATCAAGCTTAAGATTTGAGGGGAAATGCAGATATATGTTTAGGTCAGAGGCCACACATCTAATTGAAGATGAGTCCATGTCATGAGAAAGGTCAAGATTCTGAAGGATGTATTTTCCAAGTCTTAGGGTTGTAGAAGAAACAATTTTGCACTTCACCATGCCATGCTCCGAACAACTTTGGAGCTTTATTTTTTGCTAGTTATTTTTATTAGGTAGGTTTTGTTTGTTATTTGGATCTTCTTTTTATTTGGAAAGCAAGGAGCTATTTGTATCTGGTTTCCTTTTGTATTTTTGGTTTTGGTTTTAATTTATTTTTTAAATAAAAATTGGTTTAGTTGTTAATGTTATATTCTTATTATTGATAATAATTAAATATCAAATAAAAGTTATTAGTTGAATTGATTTTATGAAATAAATAATTAAATATTAATTAAATAAGTAACAATTTTTTATAAATTAATATTATTTTATTAAAGTTAAATTTGTTTGAAATTTATGCATTTTAAAATATTTCAAATTTAAATGTATCTGCTAAATAATTATTAAATTTGAAAATTAAATAAATTATGTTATTAAATTATATATTTTATTAGTAATTAAACATTATATATTTAGTTAATAGTAAATTATACTATGAAGAAATGAAAACAATGATTTTAATAAGTTATAAAAATTGAAAGAAACTAAGACAAAAATTAAGAATTAGAAAATTAAATACACATTTTTTACCGAACTTAAAAAAATAAACATAAAAATGAAAAAAAAAACACAATAGATATAAGAAGATCCTTAATGAACTTCAAACGCATATTGTGAAGAGCTCATACACAATTTGTTTAATGTGCTTAATATGTGCTTGTGAAACAGGGGAAATGCAGAGGATTCTAATTGCATGGTCCATTTTCTTTATTGATTATGTATTGATCGTATTAATCTTCCTTCTTCTCGGAAACATTGCACTAACAGTTAGTTCTTCGCTTGTAAAAACAGTTTGTTCACATCCGTATCTCCTTTTTTTTTGTTTTTTTAAATGATGAGACAAACTAGAATACAACCAACATTCAACATATGCATGGCGTGGCTTCCTTCTTGATTCGTTTATGGTTTACGAGAAAGAATGCACTTTCAATCACTAGAGTAGAATACATTTGGCACATTGTTTATGTTGTATCAGCCCTCTTACTCAGCTTTAATCCCAATTCAACTGATCAATGATGGCGAAGGAGACATCGACACCAACTTGCCACTTGTTCGGTTAGGTATGCTGGGAAGATTAATAACAATATTGGGGAGGTTTAGTGCGTTAGTCACTGATCCTAGCGACGATTTCTTGAACCCCCCAGCAAGGTCTCTGATATATGGAGCCACCATGATCAAACAAAAACTGTGGATCACTTTCAAAGGGGACATGGCCCTTCAAAGAACCCTTCTCATAAGCAGTTTCACTGCTGTCGATGGTTGTGGTGAAACATTCACATTACTGGGGTTGGATGCCTCTTAGTGCATAAGGTATGTACGTACGTAGCTGTCCACATTTGTACATTCCTGGAACTTGTTTGCATGAATGTTGGTGTGCCCTATGCAGGCAACCGACGTAATCGTCCATGGGCTCAGGATTCACCATAGCAAGGCGGCCGGCCAAGGGCCTACTTCAGTGATGGGACCACAAGGATGTGTGATGCTACTGGTGATGGATGGCGATGCAATCAGGTTAGTGTCTGCAGCTATTCATTATATTCATGTTAGGATGGCCTTCTGGGTTTTGCACCGAAATCATGGAATAAAGATGTAAACTTTATAAGATGATCTCTTATAAATTTTATTATTTAATAAATTAAAAATATCAATATCCTAAAATGATTATAAAGTAAAATACATTAAAAAAAGTATTAAATTATTTTATAATTTTTAATTAATTAAATAATACAATTTATACATGGTCAGTCACATAACAAAAATACTAATATAATATAATTTACCATATCATCTATATTAACAGACAACTTAATGTCGGACTATTTTTGTCGAAAATTAAAAGTCGAGCATTTTAACTCTACCTTTTTAAGGTTGCATAAGTATTGTAAAATTAAAATTTACTAAAGTTTGTTTTTTTTATAATTAACCTATAATAAATATAATCAAACACCACTAATATTAATTTTAGTTGCATATGATTTTAAAAACGGTCTGCACACAAAAGCTAAATATCTTTACTAATTTAATAAGCTTATTGCTAATGCGAAGCACTTTGTAGCACTTCAATAGTAACTTTTAACGATCCTTAGTATACTAATTTTGAAGTACAAAAATATAAGACCACCTTCCGTATAAAGGATTTCAGGTGTTTGTCGCCCAACAACTTGTACCTTTTTAAGATGAATGCTAGAGCTTTTAGAAAGCTAGAATATAGACACTTAAAGGTTGGATTGTTATTAGAAGTTCGAGTTGGACACCTTCAAAACAGCCGCTGGACCTTGAATACTAAAAGACAACCACAACATGCTAGACATTAAAAGATGATCGTTGGAGGTTGGAGATGATGACTAGAGAGTAGAGTTATAACGGTGTGCTTGTTTAGTGGGTATAAGTAAAGAAGAATAGGTATGAAATGAAAAGTAGTGTTTAGTAAGTAACTATGAATACAGAGCTTTTGTTTTAATTCCTTGGTTTTGGCCATTGCTCCATTCCTCTCATCATCTAGAGGAATGAGAGTCATTCCTTCACATATTTTTGACGCGCGTTCCCACGTCTTCTGCTTCGCTTTCCTCACTTCGTCTGGCTTTGACTACACGCACCTATAGTCTTTTTCATTTCCTCAACAGGTGTAAAGTTCCACCATCGAAGTATCAGCTACCATAAACCAGTAAGAATCTTTCTCACACTTCTGTTTCTGCTTCTGCGACATACGTCTGTTTCTAATTCTATACCCTTTTTGATCTAGGAAAATTGTTAACTCTCTTTTCTACTACTAGATCGAGCTCTCCGATTTGGGGTTAAAGCACCACTTGGATAGGTATTGTTTCTTCTCTGATTTGCTTGTTGTAGTTGATCTTGAGGTGGGGTTGTTTGGTGGGTATTGTAAAGGAAAGTATGGGAATTATATTAGGTTTTTTTCTAGTTTTTGTTGATCAGATCCCTTAGCATTTCTGGCTTCGTGTTTATGTTCTTTGGTATTTTCTCCCAACCCAGACAGAATGCCTTTTTTGTAACTTCAATTTTTATTCTTTAAGTAAAAAAATAGTTCTACGCTATTTGGACTTGGGAGTGAAATGTGTTCGATGCTACTGACTAAGAATTGAATGCATGTTAGAACTTGTGGAAGGTCCCGCGTCTTTTGTGGTATCAGTTATTTCATATTTTAATTAATAATTGTTCAGAGGATGTTGAAGTGTTGAACTGGTGTTTGGGTTCACTTGCCTATCTGAGTTGGGATATTCTCTTAGGATTTGAATATAATTTCTAGTATAAGCTAATGTTTAGCATGTGGTTCTGCAATTTCTAATTAGCAATTTTAATACTCATTCTTTTCAGTTGATTTTTGAATATCTACTACCATATACCTAACTAATGCAATATTTGTTTCTGTTGAAATTTTTTCATCTATTAGGTTGAGTTTGTAAAATGTGCTTCTCTTTTTCAATGACTTAGCCACCAATTCTCAACCTACTCTAAGATTCTAATCTTTTCACATCATTAAGTAGAAGTAAATGAAATGGATTATTGTTTGACTACCTTGTCTCTGTCCAAATTAACCATTGGTACATCCTATACCCAACATTGATAGAATTGGAGTTCATGTACTCAATTTTCTTCTTATTATTCAAAAACATTGTTAGAATGGTTCTCCATCACACCAACTAGTAATATGTCTCAGCATTGGTGTGCCCTCATATTTTGCATGTAAGAAAGCTATCGCACTAATATGCATTGGCATTAAAATATTATCTCCTTTTACTCGTCTATTTTGTCAATTTAATATGTCATTAATGAGTATTGTTCCCACCCAATGCTTGCGTCTACTGTTTAAAGAACTGGAATCTTCCCACTAATGCTTGTGTCTATTGTTTAGTACCTAATAAAAGCCACATTTTGTAGTTCACATTATAGAGATTGTCTATTTGTTGGTACTTCGTACTTAGGGGTTGTATTCATTTTTCTCGATATTCATTCATGCTTACATTATGCAATGCTTGATCTTTTTTTGCTTCATAGCTAGATTGGTTGTGTTTAATACCGAGAAAGTTTTAAGAGATTCTAAATGCATCACTTGTTCTTATTAGATGAGGATACTGTTGCATTTGTCTTGTTGTTCAAACAATCTGAGATTTTGACTTCTATGGGTGTTCCTTTTGAGCTTTTTTCATAGTATTTTATAGCACTTCATAAAGATTTATAGTATCCAATCCTTTATTTTTAATTGTAAAATAATAGCAATTTTGACAATTATAGTGATACAATTGTATCTTAGTCGCAGAAATAAGTACACAATACCTTTATTTTTAGAAGGAAGATATCACCTTCACCTCCAAAAGGCTTAAGCAAACCGAGATAACATGATTCTCCTATGTTCTTAGATTTCTTATCTCTACTTTCGGTTTTTATTTTTGTTTGGGATGTGTTCAGTTTGTCTTGTCCTTGGAGTAAACACCAATTTGTAATTTGTTAGGTAAGTATTGGAAAAGCATCAGTTTATTAAGAAAAGCATTGACTGAATGTTATTCCTCAAATCATTGTTTCCATGCCCAAGATCTAATGATTTGTAGATTACTGGGGATCAAGGAAAATAACGATCAATGAAATCCTCAATCTTTTTATGCTCTATATTTAAATTTCTATTACAATATCCAATTTTATTTCTCTTTGAGTTATGCTGCTCAATCATAACTTATTGTTTAATTATGAAGGATGTTATTACTTGGTTGACTCTAGATATTACAATGAAAATGGATTTCTTGCTCCGTATCGAGGGCAACGCTATCATCTTAAAGAATTCGATAGCCATCGACCAGCGACAGCAGAGGAATACTTTAATATGAAACATTCCAAAGCAAGGAATGTTATTGAGAGATGCTTTGGATTGTTGAAAAGAAGATGGAAGATCCTTGCATCCCCTTCATTTTTCTCAATTGAAACCCAAGTTTGCATTATAATGGCTTGTTCCCTTCTACACAACTTGATTCGCAAGTTTATGAGCTTTGATCCACAAGAGTCAATCACTGAAGATGAAGAGGAGAGTAAGGAAGATGAGAGTGAAGAAGATGATGAAATGGAATATATTACACAAATTAGTCCAACTGATGAGTGGTTCACATTCAGGAATAATATGGCAACCAACATGTATAATATATGGACAACTAGATCCAATGACAATGATGTATATTAGTAATTTAAGATATGTTTGTTTCATATGCTTATTAGATTGTTGAAATGTTTTGATTTCGATTAATGTACCTGAATGTTGAACATCCCTGTTTGTTTACTATTAGTAATATATAAATTTCAGTTATTGGATTACTTTTGAAATGCACCCATGTGAACATCTCTATTTGTTTGACTATGCGTTGGTGAGTTATTAGATTACATATGCATGCTTTAAAATTTTCAGCAAAATTATTTTTGTTATATGTTATTTCTTTGATAAATCTTACATTGTCATTCTTTTATTAGGAATGGCTATGGCTGCCCGTGGGAGGAGAAAGAATAAACAGTATTGGAAGGATGATGAGGTTGAAGCTTTGGTCGACGTTTTACAAGAACTAGCTTGCGATCCTTTATGGAAAGTAGATGGGGGATTTAAGAACGATTACATGGTTGAAGTGCACAAGATGTTGCTGAGCAAGATTCCTAATTTTGATAAAGATGTCGATCCCCACATTGACTCTAAGATTAAATGGTTAAGAAACAAGTACAATCCAATTTCTGAAATGTGTATGCAAAGTGACTGTCAGTGGGATGATGTTGAGCATAAGATCAATTGTGAGAAACAATGGTTTGATGAATGGTGCATGATAAGGACATAACTCAAAAGTTGATTGAACTCTTATTTTAGTAGTTTCTTTTCTCATAATTATAATATTTTCTTGTTATTACATTTTTAATCTTCTTCTTCTTGTAATTCTTTTTTACAGAATCACAATAATGCAATTGGAATGTAAAACTTTAAATTCCCATATTTGCGGAAACTGGACATGGTGTGGGGTAAAAATAGACTGACGGGACTCAAAGCTGAGGATATAGCTTAAGCAAGTGCTAAGGCTAATAGCCTAGAGAATATGATAGTGTGTTCTTCATCGGACAATGAAGATGAACTTGTGGTATCTGATACACAAGGAACCTAGGCTATTCCTTCAAGTAGCCATGGAATAAAAAGGCGAAAAAACCTGTCACCAAGAAAGGAAAGTTCTTACAAGAAAAAAAAGACCAGCAACACTTCAGAATACTATTGAGTTAAGATTAGACAGTTTCACTTTTAAGTTTGAGTCTATTTGCAAACAAATGACCTCACAATGTGCAGCTGTTACAAATGCTTTGATTGCGGAGTCTAAATCTGATTCCCTAACTGATGAGAAGATGCAAGAGCTCATCAGTGAACTTCTTAATATGGGCATATCTCAAATGGATGTTAGTAAGGCTGCTGTGTTATTATGTGATAATCTTGCTAAAGTTCAAGTTTTATTCGCTTTGCCAAGTCTTTTGTACTTAAATTCCTCTATCCATCTTCTAGTCTATGAATCATTCGAGGAACATATTAATATTTTTATAAGTATTATAAACTTATGATATAATTGATGTTGCCTAACTAGGTTATTTTGTATTAGTTGGGTCTTTTGTAGTTATGATGCAAACAATGTTTGTAGTGTTAACTTGGTTATTTTGCATCAATTAAAGGCTTTTGGTTAAGGTATTGTGTATATGACAGATATTTTACATCATTTGCATTATCAGAGGAATGTAAATTGTATTAAACTTTGTTACTTGATTTTACAATAGCAAAGGAATGATGGATATTATGGTTATGTCGACTATTGGAAATAAAATACCGCAATATACTTGATTTTAAATATTCTGTCATTATAAATATGGTGTATAAAATATAATTAATTAAAATATATTTAAAATTTGATATAAAACAAAATTTTAACAAATTTTTATTTCTCAAGATTTTTAACAAACCAACCACCATTAATGGTAATGGTAATCATTTCTTCATTTTAACCAACCATCATAGTTATAATGTTTATATCCATTTCTATTCTTCACTATATTCATTCCTACTCCCATTCTCATTGCCATCTGTAAACTAAGTGTCTCTTAAAACTTTTCTTTTTAGAAGTTAACAATGAACCGCTACACTTTAGATACCAAAATACATCGCTTTTCAAAAGTTAGACCACCTAGACGTACTAGATATAAAGTTGATTACTACGTGGCAGACTGACAACTAATATGTAATTAAATATTATTTTCTTGATTTTAAATTAACTAAAATATTTTTAATTATTTTCAGAAAATTAAAACCCAAAACTTAATTTCCCCTAAATTCTAACCTTCATTGCATCTATCCCTCAGCTTTTCTTATTTGCGGCAAATCCCTAAAATCTTCGTGTTTGAATAATATATAAGAAGAAAACTGAACTAGAAAAGATATTTGCAGGCAACTCGTACAAACCTCCCATGATCAGCCCCTTCAATGTCAAAATTATTACTTCTTATCAATACTCCTTTTTGCAAAATTTTTGTGAAATTATTTCTATTGCTTTGAACGTTAATGCTCAAGCATTTAAAGGTCATCTTTTTTCGCTCCAACATTTCTGAGAAATCCTTCTGAGTTGCCATATCCCTGCTTGAGATGTCACACGTTATCAGACTTTGTTAATTATTTATATTGTCAAATTTCTCACATGTAAATTTGATTCAACAAGTGAGCAGTTAATATCAGAAGAAAATTGTTATGTTAAAGCTGGAATCTTAAAATATACATAGAACACAAGCAAGAAACGGACAAAAATGTATCATAATGAGCTAGTTGGTTTTTTTCAAAACTATTCCCAGGAAATTCAGATTCATATATAGACTAACTTTCACATTTTTTAGCTCTAGAAAAGAAGGATAAGAGAAGAATGAGAGTGTTTTATTAATTATATTTTCATAATACGTCAAGTGATTAACTCCACCGAATTGGTTATTAGTTTAGTAACAAGATCAAGCCTGAAATAAAATGGAAATTACCAAAGCTAATCCTTAAGAGAAGCCACATCTTGAGAGCTAGGCAACGAACATTCGCTCACGACGTCTGATTACCAAGACAGACTAGCCACAATAGCATCCGCATCATTTCTAGCTCCTTCGTAATGAATAGTAACTCCGTTAGGCATCAAAACTCTAATCAAAAGTGAAGTTGTCGTGAAATTCTTCAAAGAACCGCCATCAACAATCTGCAAAGAAGCCGAGAAAACAGAAGAAAATTAGCGAGATACGGTTCAAACCCTATGTTCTATAACTAAAGCAAAGCCTTTTTTCGAAATTAGGTACAGACGGTGGTCGTCATATGTGGTTGCTTTGAATGTTTACATTTATACAGTGATCAATTTGAATTAACCTCGGTTGCATAAGATCAGCAAAGCAACAACAGTTCGCAACGAAGATTGGATAAACAAAAAGTTGTTTTTATGGTTACATGCGAGGAAAGAGAGACGACTTCCTTCAAGCAACAAACAAGAAGTTATAAACCGGGTTGGTGAAAAACTAGGTAGACGTAGACTAAAGTAAAGCCCACATCTCGTTCCGTCGTTGGGGAGTGGTTGTTGGCTGGAACCCAGTGGTATCTCTTCCAAGTCCCACCTTACCTACCTCGTTTACTATAATTTTACCATTTTTCGCGAAACTAAACTCAAAATCTCGCTATATTTGTTGTTTTTCCGTATTTATTTAAACTTAACTATATAGTCTATCACACTGTAACCAAATACTCTTCTCGCTTGCTATTCTGGTGATATTAGAAGTGTCATCCCCTGATTCTCTAGTTCAGCAAGGAGACACCAACAGAATGTCGTCGTCCTCGCAATCCCAGCAAGTAATCACCTGCAGAGGTACTTCTTCCTATGTTTTAGCATTGTAACCTAAAAACCCAGAAGAAAGGAACCATCTTTCCTCGGATGTTTTTGGATTCATAATACCTTCTTTATTATTCTGTATCTTCCTTTTTCTTTTCTTTCTGTTTTCTTCTCTAAACTTCAATGGTTGTCTTTGATCTCTTGGCGATATATATAATATGTACACATTACTATAAATCAGCTGCGGTAGCATGGGGAAAGGGAGAGGAGTTCGTGATTGAAGAAGTAGAAGTAAGTCCGCCACAGTCCCAAGAGATTAGGATCAAAGTCGTCTCTACCTCTCTTTGCCGAAGCGATCTCTCTGCTCTGGATTCTCAGGTTTACTTTTACTATATTCTTCTTCATTTCATTTACCGTATATCCTTATATTTGTGTCTCCTGTTTTCTATATGTTTTCTTTACTTGCCTAAATTTTCTTATTTTCTCAACACGATCCAGATAAATCATCATATAGCAGATTGTGGATCTAATCCATGCTTTAAGACTAGCACCGAGTTGTTTTCATAAGAATCTAACTTTTGATCTGTTTGGAAGTTCATGTTAAGTGACCGTTTCACTACAATAGCTTAAGCTGTTTTGTGAGGCCAACTTAATTGGTTTTATATATTCACTAACACACCCCCTCAAGTGAAAGCCCTTTGGGCTTGAAACTTGCACAGGCTCACTCTACCTTGTGCTGAATAATAGGTGGGTGGTAAGATTTGAACTCACGACCACTTGGTCACAAGGGCTCTGATACCATGTTAAGTGACCGTTTTACTACAATAGCTTAAGCTGTTGTGTGAGGCCAACTTAATTGGTTTTATATATTCACTACCAGTTCATATGATGTAGAATAATTTTGCTTCACTATCTTTATCCGTGGCTAAATGTCTATTCTAACATGTTTGACTTTTTTCTGCAGTCCATATTTCCTCGGATATTTGGCCATGAAGCTTCAGGGTATTAACTGCAACTTTGGCTTGTTCATATTCTAGTGCTTGGACACGAGTTGTTCGATTCATTTTTCCCATTCCTTTCAAAGATCCTAGTCCAACAATGTGGGAATTCACAAATATTTGGAGTTGAAATCTAATCGTAAATTGAATATAAAGTGGATACTAGAAAGTTTATCACGAGGTTATTGTACTGTATCCCTCGCACCATTTACATCTTGCCAGAAGCTATTTAGGCTTGAACAGATTTTGAGAAGAAGGATGATGGCAATTCGTGTGATTACACTAATAGCTTAAATTTTCAGGATTGTTGAATCTGTTGGATCTGAAGTGACAGAGTTTAGAAAGGGGGATCATGTGCTTACAGTGTTCACTGGAGAATGCAGGACATGCAGTCACTGTACATCTGGTAAAAGCAACATATGCCAAGTTCTGGGGTTGGAAAGGAAAGGTCTAATGCATAGTGATCAGGGGACACGTTTCTCAGTCAAAGGGAAGCCCATATATCATTATTGTGCAGTCTCTAGTTTCAGTGAGTTTACAGTCGTCCATTCTGGATGTGCTGTCAAAGTTAATGCAACGGCACCACTGGAGAAAATATGTCTTCTAAGTTGTGGGGCGGCTGCAGGTATAATATAAGGGCTATAGCATTCTCAAATCAAAACATAAAGACTTTTGGGCTTGCAGTTCTATGCTAGTGACTCATACATGAAGCCCCTTTTTGGATAGAATACTCGCACATAAGTTTATAGCACCATTTCATGTCAAAACTTAAGCCTTTTGGGCTTGCAGTTCAATGCTAGTGACTCATACACTTGCAGTTCAATGCTAGTGACTCATACATGAAGCCCCTTTTTGGATAGAACACTCGCACATAAATTTTTTGTCAGGAACTTATCACAGGTTTCTTCTTTGTTTCTATTAAGGAGATACATTCTTCACATAAGGAATGCTTTTATCTATGTTGATTGTATGACTTCATTACTGGAGTAGATATTCTGTCATGTTTATCGTTTGAGTGATGCATTATTACAAACTAGTATAACTTGCGGTTAATAGGAAATAAAATGTTGGTTCTAATTTTAGGGATGGGTGCGGTTTGGAATGTCGCTAATGTATTAGAAGGATCAAAAGTTGTCATTTTTGGTCTTGGAACAGTTGGTTTATCTGTAAGTACAGCAGTATTGGGTTCTCTTCCTGTCAATTTCCTCGATACCTGCATAACAGGAAACTGCATTTTCAGTATAACTTCTACTATAGTTTGGTCTTCTGTAATTAGGTTGCACAAGCTGCTAAACTCAGAGGGGCATCTCACATAATTGGTGTTGACATTAACAGTGCAAAGTGTGATAAAGGTAAGGCTGACATTTTACTTTGAACTTCTACGTACAATGCTTTCGAAGCAATTACATATCTCAGTTTTAGTTGTGATTCTTTATGCCTGCAGCAAAGGCTTTTGGAGTGACACAGTTCATCAACCCAAATGAATGCAGTGAGCCTGTTCAACAGGTATCAACTAACTGATTTGCAATTATTATGCAATACATTTACCTATTTAATTAAGTATATCTGACAAGCTTGGTATAAGACCCAAAATCTTCTATCATCAACCTTGAGGAGTATATGTAAGGGACTCGAAAATTTCTGAGATGCCAGATATTTTCAAGGGGATCATAAATAATAAAGCTTTCATATAATCTGTTCATTTTGATTTGCCTTGGTGTTGAAATTCCAACAGGTTATCAAGCGTATTACAGATGGAGGGGCAGATTATGCTTTTGAATGTATAGGTGACACAGGAATGGTAACCACTGCATTGCAGTCATGTTGTGATGTATGTTCGTAGTACTCAAATTTAGCATTTTTGCCTGAAGAAGTCTCTCGAGTTAAGTTGGTGAAAGGTTTGCTCATTTTGTTGTTCCTTAGGGGTGGGGTTTGACAGTTACCCTCGGTGTACCAAAAGTGAAGCCTGAGGTATCTGCTCACTATGCACTGCTCCTTACTGGAAGAACACTGAAAGGATCTCTATTTGGAGGATGGAAACCCAAATCAGATCTGCCTTCATTAGTTGACATGTACATGAAAAAGGTGCATATCCATCTAATTTTGCTTCGTGTATTACAGTAGCATCAGCATTTGGTTTTCTGACTGTAATTCTCTGCGACGACATCAGTCTAATTAATATGTTGTCCAATTAACCTTAGCACAAATGGCATAAAATACCCACATCCTCCAGTTTGAGTCCCCAAGTGACAACAAAAGGAAAATGATTATGCATTGGCTGCTACAGACAGACAATATAATTTTTTTTGGAAACAACAGACTATAATTCCTTGAATGTTAGGGGTTATAGTATGCATTGGAATTTAGGAAGAGATTAAGGCTGCATGCTGCCACAGTGCATTTCCTTGAGACTTGGCATCACTCTGCATACGAATTAGTTCCAAGACTTCACTGCACAATCTGTACTAGGTGTTCAGAAGATATGCACAGATTATTATTCTTTTCACTGTCATGGTAGACTTTGTTGACTAAAATGCGACGGACTGTTGGTTGAATATGTAAGCATTAAAAGAGAGTTTCTGTTATCCAACAAAAAAGAAAAAGGTTTCTACGCATTGAACTTCATTTCAGATCCCTCTTATACAAAAGTGTTAGTTTTTTGTTGCAAGGGATTTTGTCCTACATTGAAAATAAGTGAGGGAGGGGGTGACTTAACAACTATAAATAGACCTCCTCTCCCTTCTATTCAAATATCATCCCAAGCAAAGAAAATATTAGTGTAAAACTCTTAGTTCTCCTCAATTGGTGAGTAAGAGAAATATTAAGAGTTATAAGTTTCTTTTGTGAGTAATTTTGGGGTGTATTGAAGTAAGAGTTTGAGATAGAATGTAAACACTAGAGTTTTGAGTATTGAGTGTAAACACTTGTAAGTGTTTGTTTTTCTCTCTAATAAAAAAGATGTGCAGTAGTTTTGGAGACGTAGGCACAATTTGGCTGAACTCCGTTATCAAATTTTGTGTTGTATGTTTGTTCACTGGTATTCTAGTTGTATGGAAATAGTCTAATTTTCTTACAATTGGTATCAGAGCTTTGGAGAAATGAGTATGCTCTGTAGTTGCCACAGAAGTGGATCCTCTATATTAGAAAACTTACCTCAGGTGTTTTTTATCTTTGGCTACTGAGTGGTGTTATTAAGCAGGTTCTGTCTAGGAGATTGGGTAGTAAGTGGGAGCAATTGTGACCCCTTCAAATTTTTCCTGGGAGCTTTAGCTAAAGTTCTGTCTAAGGAAAATTGAAACTTAATTGGGACCTGTTGTATCTCCCCACCCAACCTTTTCTGGGAATGGACTTTGATAACTGTGAACCATAGTTCAATAGTCATAGGAAACTAGAAGCCAGTAGGAGTGATGGCACTAGATGACATGCTCAACAAAATCGATAAATTTGATGGCACAGATTTCGAATACTAGAAGATGCATATAGAGGATTATTTGTATCAAAATAACCAGTTTCTACTGCTCTTTGGAAAGAAGCTAGAAAACATGTCAGATGAAGAATGAGTTATTCTTGACAGGCAGGCCTTTGGAGCAATTCGAATAATTTTATCCCAGAATATAACCTTTAATGTGGTAAAAGCAAAAATCACAAAAGGCCTTATGAAGAAACTGACGGAGTATTATGAAAAACCGTCGGCAATAAACAAAGTACATTTGATGCGGCGTTTGTTCAACTTGAAGATGACGGAAGACACCTCTGTAGATCATCATATTAATGAACTTAATAAAGTCTTGAACCATTTGAGTACAATGAATATTGATCTTGATGATGAAATACAGGTCTTAATACTTTTGTCATCCCTCCTAGAGAGTTGGAGTGTTACAGTCACGTCAATGAGTAACTCAGTGGGAACCAACAAGTTGAAATTCAAGGATGTTAGTGGCCTGATTATTAATGAAGAAACTCGAAGAAAAGAAATAGGT
>JAOSBL010000008.1:8498186-8517684 GCA_027568915.1 Erythroxylum roraimae
AACGCAAGCCCACAGTGTCGCATCCACATCCCCTTCCATCCTCAGACTAACCATCTCAACATAAGCCTGAGAGATCCACTTTGCTGCACACTAGATTGATTATACTTCACACCCACTTTCGGTTTCTGATCGCTTCTTTCATCGGCTAGAAATCCTTCCCCTTGGCCTCCTATTTCTAACAGTTACGCTTCTATAACCAGCCAGGAAATGCTAACTGGGAAGCTTAAATGATGTATTTACAGGGGCTCCACTATAACCTGAAGAGACTAGAGAGTCAAGCCGAAGTTTCTTCAGTATCTCATTTACAGACATTTAGTCACCTGTCCCAAATATGTTGTCATACCATTAACTTGTCATCAAATGGCAGGCATTACAAGTATCTCTTGACACGTAATGAATAACTTAGTTCTTTCGCTTTTCCTACATGCCTTGGTTTTGGTTTCTATATTATATTTCCTACTGAATCACACGGTCAATGAAGATATCTCTCACAACAAAAAGTATGGAACATTTGGGTAAACGCTTCTACTTAGCTGAACTACCCTTGATGATGTTGTTGTGTATCAGCTATTATTAGGTGAGAGATAGGTTTGAGTCGTTTGACTTTGGAAACTTTTCAACCCTTACAAATCTCAAAAGCAAATGCTTTGAGAACTTGAAGAAGCTTTTGTACATACAAGGAGGCTTATATCAGCTGCATGCATATACTATAAAAGAAAACGCTATCAATAAGTTGCTACAAATTGTTCTCTCATTTAAAAGAAGAAGATCCAACAGCGTGTGCATATATGTGGTTGTGCAAACAAAGCGTTTACAAAGAAGAAGAAGATCCAACAAGTAATGGCAGAACAGCAACGAATACATCCAGAGGTGGATGTGGAAGCGCCACCGACAACACCATTGGTACCACAAGGCCTGACAAACTCCGAAAAGGGAAGTTCAATGCAGCATCATCATCCTTCATCTTTAAGAACCAACCCAGTAGTCATGCCCCCAAATCCACCGAAGGCAAGAAGCTGTTGCTGCAAGTGCATATGTTGGACAATCGGTCTCCTAGTCCTCCTGTTAGTTATGGTTGGAGCAACTGCCGGTATTCTGTACCTCGTTTTCCAACCAAAAGTACCCAAATACTCCATTAACAGCCTGATAATAAGCGATCTAAGGCTCAACTTCGATCTGACCCTGTATGCTAAATTCAACGTGAAGATCACTACCAATAATCCCAACAAGAAAATTGGTATCTACTACGAGAAAGGTGGCCTATTGAGCGTTTGGTACAGCAACACTAGGCTTTGTGAAGGGTCGATACCAAAGTTCTACCAAGGTCATCAGAACATAACAAAACTGGACGTCAGCTTAACAGGTCAGGCGCAGTATGGAAACACTTTGCTGTCAGCATTGCAAGAGCAACAACAAACAGGACGCATCCCTTTGGATCTTAAGGTAGATGCACCGGTGGCTATCAAACTTGGAAAATTGAAGCTGAGGAAGGTGAAGGTCTTGGGAGATTGCATGTTAGTTGTTGATAGCTTATCTACCACCAGCACGGTTAGCATTAAAGCTAGCAATTGCAAGTTCAATTTGAGGCTTTGAACTCTCCGAAGTCCTTTAGCCCTTTGAATATTGTATTTGCCCGCTCCCACATTTTTCTTTCCCCTTTCCCCTCTGGAGGAAAAGGAATCGATTTTATTCAATTCTATACGGTACTTCATTTTGTTTCCTTTTATCAGACAGACGATTAATCTACCTTATTCTAGCTAAATTTGAATCCATTTGGTTCTTATCTGGAAAAGACAACAAATTTCCTCAATTCTTTTTAGCTGAATGCCGATCGCAATTGTTATCAGGATTTGCCCAAGGTCTATTTCCATTTGAGAACCATCTTTTCAAATACACTAGGCAAAAATTTTCAGACGGCAAGTTATTCATCCAGAACAGCCACTTATCCTCCTTCGACCCCAAAAAGAAGAATAAGAAAGGATATTCAGAGAAACGAAAAACATGATCTTTTTGAATGGTATGATGAAGGTACGAAGTTCGGACACTAGGACGACATACAACTCTCTACAGCGAATCCATCCTCTCTAGTACAGTACATGATGGTCAATAAAATCTGTCAAAATACGCCTCAAAAAATATGATTGCAAGACTTACAGAAATGTTGGGTGGGTAACATCGCAAATGGTTTGATAGGGTCATATGTTTTCAACTAATTCCTTATGGAAAGTAAGTAACCACATGATAATAGAATAGTAAGTAGGCTCGTTCTCGAGTTGGAACCTCATCTACACGCATATATGGATTCCTAACTGTAATATTGGACTACAGTTCGTCAAGGTATTTGCTATTGTATTGATCTGTCTATAAACCTGGAACACTTTCTTCCTTTTCATATAATAATCAGTACATAAGGTCCTTCATAAGTCACCTGTTAAAGCCCTTGGTCTATGCTGAATAGTGGACAGGGACATCCCAGTCTGTGAAACTGCTCTTACAAATGCCATGTTTGCTGTTAAAGTTGGAGCATGCCAACGATCTCCAGTCCCGAAAACAATCTTGTTTTTCAGTGCCAGTTTTCTTGTCGTTGGAAGGCCCATCATACGTTCTGATGGACTATCAGGCACAACCCTGCTCTAGCAGACCCTATCAGTTCGTGTAATTACATATAATCCATAACAAAACCAAAACTGAAATCCGGAATTAAGAATGCAGAATCTATGGAGAAATGCAAATCGATGAGGCTTTTTGGGGGCAACTCTTGGCCCAGAAGCAACATAGGAGTTTGATAAAGCAACTGGACATCATGTATTTTTGGTTGACAAATTTTAATCCAAACCAATGCACCTTCAAGAGTTACTCTAAACAAAGTTGCTATCCTACTTATTTTCATATTCACATTACTTATCTGTTATAATTAATTGTTGGCCAGCTGCATAACAGCGGGGAGGTTGGTGTCAAATACTAGCCAATATAGCTGTATGCCTCAGTCTCGTAATGCTGAAGCGATAGTTTAGATTTTTGAATGGCACACCTTTGGCTTTATGATCTATTGAAATCTCAAAGAAAAGCATTTGAACCAGATAAGAGTTAACAAGATTTTAATCATTTTTCACATGCTGGCAACTTCTTGTACTTCAACAACATGGAAAGGTCAAATGATCAGGATCATGAGCCCTAGTTGATGTTCCTTTAAAAAATCCAAAAAGGAAGTCCATGGCTGCAATTCATATCAATCTAATTTGAAACAGTAATATTTGATGACAACTTACATGACGCGTTTCATTATTGCATCAGCTCTTATCTTCTCATTAGGCCCTCCGCATAATGATATCAACTCTTTGAACTCGGAATGAACACTTTCGCATATTATGCCTCTCTTTCCAGATATCACACCAGCCAATTCCCCATGTATAGGATTTTGAATTTCAGACATCACCTGATGAACAAAGATTAACCCAAAATAAGGCCAGATGTTTAAAATGAGTTAGATTTACTGAAGCACCCCAAAGAAGAGTTACGGTGGGGTGTGGGTGGGGAGGGTTTGAGTGCAACATATAGCATTAGTAAAGATATAGTTATCAACTGATAAGTCTAAATAATTCCAATTATGAGAAGGTAGTTGCTCAAGGAAAGGAATGTACAAAAAGGACACAAAAGATAGAAAATAAAACACCTACTTGTGCAATCACAAACTCAAAGTTACCCTTAAACCGCTGTCTCATTTCAGTCTCCGGTGTGGCCAGAAGTTTCTCCGGACAGCCATTGCTGATTCCTGATACAAGAGCAATTAATGCAGTTGTATCAAAATTTATAAGATCATACTCTCCTGACGAATCCATCAGTTTAGCAAATTCCACATCTAGGTCTTTTACTAGCCATAACTGAATTCCAGAAATAAGAGAATTGAATGATGTATCGTCATCCATATTTACTTTGATGTGCTCCTTCAAAGCCAAGGCAGCAGGATCAACAACCAAGTCTTTAACAACCACTTGAGCATCCAAAGCAGGATTATTTTTAGTATACTCCACAGCTATTTGAAGGACAGTTGCGTTCTTGTATGAACTAGGAAACACATTTACCCAGTCACCATCTAGTTCCTCGCAGAAATCAACCTCGAAACGAAAGTTAGATGCTCCAAATTCGCTGTGAAGCTTGTCAAGAACAGTATCGCAAAGTCCATGGGAGAAGAATAGAATAATAGAGGTAGGCTTCATAAAAGGAGAAGACTTGGCTGCGACAAGGAGTTGTTGAATCCTGGATTTCAAGCCTGTGCTTTTGTGGGTTTGAAGCCAAGAAATATACTTGGGATTCCTGTCAGAAACAATGACCCAGACAGGGTTTTTATTGAGGATACAGACAATGTCAACGTGAACTCTTGTGCTATTAGCAGTAGTTTCTGAAGCAGAAGAAGATAAAGGAATAGTCTTGCAAACACGTGAAACGCCCGTCACAAAGGGTTTGTGAAGAATGTAAATGACAGCTTCCAGGTGACCAATGTTGAGACTGTAAACGTAATAAACACTTGAGTTTGCAAAACTAAGAAGAAAGATCACCGATTGAAAAACAAAAATAAGGTTGATTGATTCCAAACAAAAAGTTGAAAGAATATGGGTACCTTAAAGGGATATGGTGGTGGTGGTGAGAAGAAAAAGAAGAAGAGAGGAAAGAGTGCTCAGAGTGAAGCAATTTGAGGAGAGTGCGAGTGCACGACTGTGTGATTTTACTCCCAATTTCAAGTCTTTCGATTTTCTCTATCGCTATTTCACATCTCCTTATCCCCATTCGTATAGCTCTTTCTCTATCCTTTACCTCCATCATCCTAAAAACTTGAATCTTCCTATAACAAAGACAACAAGACGGAGACACCAACCTGCACAGCGGAGCCGACTACCTTGCGATGTGTACTTCCGTTATTACGATGTCGTTTCAAGCCGTACTCCTCTTTTTCTATTTTCTTTTCCCATTTGTGCACAAGATGAGAGGTGGGCCGTCTAAAGTAGATCCAGAACTTTTCCAAGCTTTTTACTGGACTATTTTCGATCCTAACTTTTTCGTTTTTTTCCTCCGGTGGCTGACAACACTACGAAAGAAGAGAAACAGAGAGTGAGAGGTAAGTGCTTCTTCATGTTAAGCTCTGATTTGCTATTATTATTCCAAGGTGCCTAGTCCAACTTCTACCATCATTACCAGAAACTTCAAATTTTAAGATGGGCTTGGTAAACAGTGGAACCCTAAACTAAAGATACAAAATTTTTGAACTCAAAATAAACGGTTCTCGGATGGGCGGCAAGTTCCTTTCTTGCTAGTCATTCAACATTTTTGTTCATATAGAATCCCCATGAGCATGGTGCTGCTGTCTGTGGAGAAAGAATCCTAGTGACCCCAAAGACCGGCTATGTTATTTGTTCCCAAAAATTGGATAAAGAACAAAAAGAAAGAGAGGACATTTTGTGTAATGCGTATCTTTTGTTTTTGTGATAAGTAATTGGTTAGCTGGCTCAAGCCTTGTTGACGAATTATTTGTCTATAATTATCTCCTCTGCATATTGATTTGGATTTGATTCATATATTCTTACTAATATGAAAGGTAAAAGAATGAATAATAAAGACTAGACCTTTCACTTTTGAACTTTAGTTTGACCACATTAAGGAACGTTAAATCAGAATGATTGTGATTTAGTATGCTAATGCCTGGTCTATAGGTGAAGTGGAGAAATGGATGCTGGGGAAGACTCCATTGAACAAGCAGCTGCAGCACGTCGGGAGAGGCTCAGAGCTCTTAAAGCTGCTCAGCAACTACTGGAAACTCCAGATGATGTTTCTGCTCAACCTGAACCTGGCAAAGAAGAGTTAGTATAAACTCGACAGTCTTTATACCACTTATCATTTGCAAATGCTTTTATAACAAAACCAGCAAAATTTCTTATTTAAGTTGTACATAACAAGGACTTGAACCATCAAAACGAATCTAGTTACCTATGATTTCAAAACTAGATTTAATATTTTGCTTTTAGAAAGAAGAAAGAAATAATACAGAAATAAAGTACTTATTTCAGAAAAATATATTGAAATAAATAGGGTTATATCCTCTTTTGTCATGTATGAAATAACCTTGTGATAAGCGCATTGAATTATAGCCATTTCCTGAGACATTCTGTTAATGATGTAAAACTTTCCTAGTATTTAATTACGCAAGACTTCTAATGCCATTGGATGGCGGCACTGATTGCATAAAGTTGGGAAGATAACATTTCCAGCAACCGCCTAAGATTCAAGAGGTTAATATTAGGCTAGAAGCATAGAGTATCTGTTAAATCTAGACATATGTGAGAATGTAACGTGCATCAAACCATAACAGTTAATTTTGGTAAACATCACATCTATTCTCTTGAATCTTCATGGGAAGATATGGTCTTTTTTAAAGTTTAAAAGCCTAAGGTGTTTCATTTGATGAGGTACAAGAGTCATTTGACATAACTGCCACAAATGATGAACACATCCTATCAGTTACTCTTACAGTCTTACTTCTTTATTTCTTCTATTCAAAAGCCATAATTGAGCTTCCAATGAGGTTTTAGAGGCCACAGACGATAGAACCTTTTGTTTAAACAATGTAAGAAATGGGAAAAGAGGGAGACTTCATTCTTGTTTGAATTGCTCCGGGTGAATGCTTTTATTTGGCAAGCGTGGGCTTGCATGTCTGTGATGTCTGTGCTAACTAGTATAATTTTCAATCGTCTTCTTTCCACATCCTCGCTTTCAGCAATCCTGGGATGAAGTTTAGGAACTATGTTCCTCAAGACAAGGAGCTTCAGGAGGGTAAAATAGCTCCGCCTGTTCTGCCAAAGTTTGAGGACCCTGTTGCTGTAGAACTTCCGCCTCAAGAGAAGAAAGAGGTACATGATTGCTCCCAAACACTGTCGTCTGTTAGCAGTAGATAAGTAGTTCATCTATATGTTCTGTAGTTCATTTAAATCCTGGTCGCTCTAGGAAATTCTTGCTTAGTTTTGGATTTTGGTTGTAATTTTAGGATCCATTTCTCAACATCGCTCCAAAGAAACCAAACTGGGACCTAAGAAGGGATGTGCAAAAAAAGCTTGATAAACTTGAAAGACGCACACAGAAAGCCATATACAAACTTATGGGTAAGAGGTCTATTTTCACTATCAACTTCCGATCATGGTTCTCTTCAGTGTGGCACTTAAATTTAGTATATAACATCTTTGCAAATCGGACTGGTTAATACTCTCGGAAATTTGGAAACTTCCTCTTTCATTGCATAACCTATGGCAACTGACCTATCAGACTTATGTACTTTTGGTTTCTTGCTCTATAATTTCTTGTCATCTTTTCAAAGGTGATATATAGTCCTAAAAATTTTAACTTTATAGGAGGGATGGAGGTTTCTTTAGTTATGAACTTTGCAGGTGGGTGATACATGAAGCTACTAATTGCTGTATGTGCTATATCTGAGCCCGGCTTTCTTATTATGAAATTCATAATAGTTTTCGATGGCTGAATTCATGCACGAGATTGCTGTTGCAAAACCTTTAGGCATCTGCCTAATCTGCATAGGCACACATAAATGCTTAAATATTTTTTGGGGTTGCTTTTTACATATCATTAATCATCAGATTTATGTTGTTGACCCATATACTATTTGTTTGAGTTAGCTATCAGTTCATTTTACGTACATCCCCATGAACTGAAACTATTTAGCCATCATTCTTATTCTGTCATCAGTTACATATGTTCTGGAGTTTTATGAATAGTTTAGTAAGTTCTGCTCATCGAGTCATTAGCATTGGGCAATGAGATTGACGGGGAACAGGGGCCATTCCGAGGTTTTAGCGGGATTTTAAGTCATTTATCCACTTTCAGACAAAAAAGATGCCCAATTCTGTTGCCTAAGTTTAATATTCCTGGTCCTAAGTGACCACCGACAAACTGCAATCACTTGCACAACTTTTTGTTATTGCAGAGGAACAAGAAAAAGAAAAGCAATTGGCTGAAGATGGGAGAGCTGTTGAAGATTAGCTGTGCACTTTTGAGGGAGCTCCGCGGCAGATGCAGCACTATGGATGACGAAACATTGGTGGACTTCTGGGAAATCCAAAAACCTGATTACCCTTTCTCATTCCTTCTTGTTTAGGCTTTAGCTAGAATTCTCATATTAGTGTTGAAATCCGAAGTGAGAGATAACGGGTTCCATTCCAGTTATTAATATGCCATGCTATTTGCCCGGCCAGTCGCAAATTTAGTTGACCACTTACAAGGCCATTCATCTGTCTGTCACATGTTATGAACATGAAAATGTATGTTCCATCGAATGAAGCTTAAAGCCAAATGCAGCAGCTTGCCCAAAAGGAAGTATTAATTAACAATTCAGCTGTAAAACATAGAACACTTAAAGTTGATAGTCCCAAATTTGTATTGAACGAGAATAACAAAGAGGGCACACACACATCACTAAGGAAGAGGACAGTGGTAGAAAAGTTGTAAAAGTGGCATGGAGTTAACGGGAGGAAAACTCCTAGTCGTCTAATCTTCTCCTGGCTCATCTCTCCGATTCAATTTGGTCCAATCCTAACATTTCTTCTCAATCCACGTTGAGCAGTGCTCTTAAAACAGCCACAGATAGGAAGTAGACGAGAGGATTCTTGCCTCAGTATTGTCATTGGCTTCATTTAGTCATAATTAAGTAGTATACTATCAATGAAAAGCAGCCCCTTATTGCTGTAACGATTTACACAAAAGCTTTCTATTAAATTAGAAATTTTCGTTAATTCTGGTTCAATGAACAGAAACATAAAAGTAACAATTATTATTATTATTTTTTGTTTGGTTAGGAAAACCAACCATCTTCTACCAGAACCCAATTTAAAGGTATAGCATACAGAGCTTTGACATAGGATAAGTCACCAGTCTTTCAGGAGACGCTTTTGGAATAATTGTAGCAGTTGAAGAAACAAGCCAAGAAAGGATCTGTGCTATACACAATTGCAGAATGGCAGTTAGCCAGTCCCTGTTTGAGATTGGCCCTCTTCGTATCTGTTTTCCGGTTGCACCACTTACCGGCCTATCTTTCACTCTTGAGTTGATTGGAATTAGACTGCCCCCAGCATATATTCTCCTCATTCCAACAAGGGTCCACTGGAGGAAGCTGATATTCATCAGGTTTCAGTGCCAAGGCAAAATCAGGCAATGTTGGCGCTGTCTCCATGATTCTGTTGTGAGCATCATCACAGAAGTAGCAAGTAACAAGCATATCAAGCTTCGTCCAAAAGGGCCAAGAAGAGAACTACAAATTCACCTTATAAAAAAAGTATTACTTACTTTTCATAAGAGTACAAATCACGGTTTATTCGCACCTTGCTAGAAGTATCTTTGGGAATTTTCTCTGACAGATACTTGATGGTTCCCCAAAGTGGTGGATTTCTGTATGAAAAACACACAATTATTAGTGCGAATCATTACACACAATTATTAGTGCGAATCATTGGCAGTCTGAGGGGATCTTAAACTCTAGTAAACACCCACTAAATTATGTCCATGGAGACTTGCATGATCTGAAACCCACTAATAAAAAAAGTACAGGGTTTTTGAAACATGGTATGGTGATTCAAACCAGCAAAAACATTTTGGTTTATAAACTGTAACCTATTTTCCAGAAAACAAATGCTAAGGAATAAACTTAAAGCCAGCAATTACAGCTCAATGATTCTGGTATAATACAACAGTCATCATTTAGACAACCATACTATAAACGTGATTATATTGGAGTCGTATTATACATAAAATGGTAAGAGTTAGCGCAAGCAAAGATTTAACAGAACTGCAATAAAGACTTCAATTCAAAGTTGAACCATTGCAAGGTCATTGCTGAAGAATCCAAGAATACAGCAATGGATTTCAAGTTGTACAAACAATAAAGGTGAAGGGAAAAGATGATAGGTATATCTTCATCATACGAACATTGGATCTCATTTATGACATAAAACATTAATCAAATGAATCCTACAAAGAAGAGTCTTTGGCACTGACCTTGATAAAGGAGATACTGCATTGAATGCCTCGCATGCCCTTTTACTTTCTTTAAAATATTCATCTGCAGCTTGCAAGGCAGCTACAGCCATTCCATGAGATTTTTCAGTGTTTCCCTCATCAAGGATCAAGCCATGATAATAATATGCTGCAGCCTGGTTAGCCAAAAGAAAATCAACAAAACGGATACTATCCCATAAAATTGTCAAAACAAAATAAAGGAGAAAAAATTTGAACCTAAACAAAACCATTTTATTGTGTTGATGCCAAAGTCGTGTTGCATTAGGGAGATAAGATCCAATATGCCCAAATCTAAACTGTTATTCTCCTTAAACTTTCCACAAAAGAAAGCAATGCCCTTATGTCAGTTTTTACAGGAAATCCAGCTAAAGAACTGAAAATTCCTTTACTACAAAAAGGCAATGATGGAGAATAAATGCGGCATCTCATAAATTTCAGGATTTAAAACAAGAAATGTGAAGAACACATGAAAGAAGCAACAATTTCAATTCACTATACTTTTATGCTAGAGTTGCAAAAATCTGTATAAAAATGTTATGTTTTATTCAACTTCACAAGGGCATCACTCTTTTCATATTATGGTTCAAGTCTTCTGGATTATTATTATGCAACTTTATTTTGGTCCATATTCTTTTCCATTATTCTTACTTGTAGGGTGATATCAGACTCAACAAAAAATTTTGCCCACGGCAAAGGAACAGAAATGGAGATGATAGTCTGCAGATAGTCTACCTAAATTGACAAGAAAAAGAAAACATGCCAGCAATTCTAAGATACCTTGGCTTCCACATATTTCCACTTTATAAAGAGTTGATGCTTCTCTCCCCAACCATTTGACAGCGGAAGCTTCACGATGTTATCTTGAGCCTGTCAAGAAAACAGAAACATAGTACTACATATTTCAGAAGCACAGAAAAACACCTATACAATATGTTCATTCCTGTTAGACCAGAGGAACTGTAAACAAACATCTTCATTTTTTCTACAAAGGGGGTAAATAACTCCCAAGTAATTTACAACAAACACTACTATCCTATATTGTGTATAAACAAGATGCTAAGCACCTCCTAAGGAGGGCTGGAGAATAAATGAAGTCATACAGGGAACTAGAAACCAAAATTCACCATCGTGTCCTCTACTGCATTACAATGCCGAAACATCCAGAGGATGAAAGGGACTGTGCTGATGTGAAGGGAAGAGGCCACACTTTAAGGTATTAACGACCACCAGGGAATCTGTTTCTGAAATTATTTTTATTTTCTCTAATCTTCAGATCTTCCAGACTTTCAAATTAAAGAATACTATTTAAGTAATCAAGGTGCTGCAGCATAAATTCCAAGTAATAGCAAACAGGAAGCATGGTAATAGGGCTGGCATATTGAGCCTGGTCCGGCCTGAACCAGTCCAAACTGGTTCGGCAAAATGATGTGGTTTGGCATAACTTAACAAAAAGAGGTCATTTTGCCCTGGCCCCAATCGAGCTTTGGGCTGCCTGAGCAATCCCAACCCATTGCCATCCTTACACAGTACAATACCAAACAATCCTCCAAGCCCCTTTTCTTCCTTAACTCCGCTCCAAAACCCTATCTAGAGTGCATTCTCCAATATAATCAAATGTGAAAGTGGCTTATATAGCACTTAAAAACATGGCCTATGACTTGAGGTAGAATCAGAAAGATGTGGCCTCTTCTTGTGCTATAGGCTAGTGTTCCTTAATCATTAAAAAACCCACAAATCATGTTATTTAGCTACTTTAAATTTAGTAATAAAGAGTGGAAAAGCAATCTGCGGAGAACTTGTTCAAAGGGGAAGGCTTCATTTCAAATATAGCAAAAGCCTTCTCCCTGTGCCAAATCTCCAAACTTTAGAGGGCATATGCAGCCACTATAGCAAACTTTAAAGACAATAATCGGCTAACTAGAGCTAATAGAAGATAATAACAAATAAGATTGTCAAACCTGTTGCCAGTACTTCACCATCTCACATGCAAGCCTTCGCTTTACGGCGAGAGTGGCTTTGGCGCTATCAATTGCCATTCCAAGTTGGATGTCAACACCCTGCATACAACAAAAGAAAGCAAAAACATAGTTAGACAGTGACAAGTTTATAAACTAAAAGAAAGCATATTCATAAAAATCAACAGAAAATAAAAAAGGCCACAAATAGCATTATAATCTGTATATCTTACAGCATAAAGAATGAGTATCCATCTTCTAAATAACTCAACCAAAAAGATTAGGAACTACTATTCAAACTAAATTAAAAAGCAATGATTTTGATTGTCTGAGAGAGCAATCAAGGGATTGGATGACAAGGAAAACAGGATTCGTATTGCAGATGTAATAAGCAAGAAAGAGAACAATGTTAGTCAGGAAGATAGATATACGTAAAGGAGAAGAAAAACACGAGGAATTGCTCTTAGATGCTACAGTAAAGTTCTTCAGTACATGGAGTTGAACAGTACTGATTACTGATTAAAGACTAAGAGCTCCTGACCCCTACTGTGCACCTTATATTGGTCAATTAACAACAGAATAGATTAATCTCTGGTCAGTCCCAGGGGCACTAGTATTGCAACATAACTATCAGCATACATAGTTCTATGACATACAACCCAAATGGGTCCACCTGAGAACAATGGGAAATACAAATATGCTTCTGCAAACGAAGAATAATTAATGGAAATGAATTGGATAATCAATTCCAGATCTTTGATTCTCCATTCAATGTAGTAAGATACAGATATTAACCCGACGCATCTAAGTACCTGCCCCAATGCTTGCAAGCAAAGTGCTCGAAGAACCCCTTCTGCCAGATCCACTGGTAAATCTCTCCTAAACAATAAGATGTATACTGTCAGCACAACCTAGCAACTTTTATCAATCTGATGAAAGTATGGCAGGTCACTCTAGCTTAAGTCTTTCATCTTTAAAACCTTAATGCAGCAGGTAAATGGGGGATCACATGTCGGACTGCACAATCCAGGTATCCTGCAGCCTTCAAGAAGATGTCCACTGCAGCTCGCCTGCTCTCTTCAGAGAAAAGGGAAAATAACTTCAGTAATCACATCAGTATATAAAAGCATCCATGCAAACTGCAGAAAAGGAGAAGGTAGGAAAGTAATATCAAGAAGAGCAATCAGCTATATATTTCGGTAGCAACTACCTTCAGATATTTTTGGCTGGTAACCATCAGCTGATGTTCTTGGAAGAAGTAACAAGTTGGCCTGTGATAATGACAGCATTGCCATCAGGTGCAGAACTGACAACACTTCATACCATGCATTACACATGGCAGTTTCCTGAAAATTTTCAATTTATATCAAAACTGCTGTCCATTTAAGCATAAGAATGGGGTTATGACCAAAAATTCATCGATGTTATCCATTAAAATTATACAGTTATATTAGTGCCACTCCCACCTCTACATCATCTTCTTGATTGGTCCATACAAATTGCACTTTGTGCTGAAGATGGCTCCCATCCTTAACTAAACCCAAAAGAACAGGTAAGTAATCTTCAAGAGCCTGATGAAGATCTGCTAATGTTGAACCTCCTGCAGACAATAGAGCGATTACACATGGAGGACTGCAACTTAAACAGGTTTAGTGGAACATAATGACGCAACCTCTTACCATGTTGGGTAGCACTTTTTCTCCTTGTTCTCGTGACTGTTGGTGGTTCTTGGCCAGCCATAACAACTATACGAGTTCTTAGAGCAGATAGTCGCTCCACCAAATTCTTTGACAACTGGTTACCAAGTGACTGGGAAAAATCAACAGGTTTAGGTATCCGAAAACCAGGTACATAAACAAAAACCTCTCCTATGCTCCCTGGTCTCCGTCGATCTCCACCAGAGCCATTGGGTGTAGACACCAGGCATCCCATAACTTAGAGTTTACTCAATATACTGATCGTTGGAGCAGAAATTAAACAAGAACAAAAATGATCAGTTCCTAGGCCTTGCTTGCAACAAACAAAAAATCAGATTACAGGCTATGTATACAAGGACAAACAGGTATAAATATGGTGAAGTTCATGTGATACGGGCAGCAATTACCAGACAAATGGAGGCATCAACAGCAAGCAGGCCATAAAAGAGGTATACTTAAATTGTACCCACCAACAAAGCACAAGTGGTAGGTCAATCACGAGCAGTGCACACAGAAGGTTTTCCTAGAAGTATCCAAAGGGTTTTTGGAATTGAATGTGCACATTAGTAATAACTAATCAAATAGTTGCAATATATCTGCAAGAGTCTTTCCTAAAACATTGACTAAAGACAAGCAAACAGCTGGATGGTCTAATCTCACCTTATCAGAAGGCAGGCTGATGGGTCAAAACTTGTACTAATTTCTGACAATAAGAGGTAAAACATAGAGTGAAAATAGTTGAAGAAATAAGAAAACTAACTAAAAAGAAGGGAATCACAAGAAAAGAGTGAGTGCTGCCAATCTAATGCCTTTTCATTATAATAAACGTGGAGTGACTCGAAAAGCGTGGCAAGGAATTGACACGAGAGGAAAAACCCAGAATGTCGTTGCCATCCCACATTAAAATTCAAAGAAAAAATGTGAAAAAAACCAATGAAATTTAGAGAGAGAAAGAGGGTAGGCAGTAAGTAAATCAGAAAGTCGTAGGAAGGTGGTAAACTCCCACAATTGTGATTAAAACATATGAAGGTAGAGTCCAAATTTGCTTAACAGAATAAGAGTAAAGTATGTCCAAATTGAGCCTTGAGTTAAAAACAAGCAACGTAAGAAAGAAAAGCAAAAGCCATCAGCTACTACTGTATTATTTTTCTTTACTTTCCCTGACTCCACACACATGAATTGAAAGTTGAGAATTTGAGATTGATAAATTATTAAAAGAATGAAACTTAGAAAAACAAACAAAGCAGTTGCAGAGAAAAAGAAAACGAAAACAGGCAAGAAACGTAATTTTGAGTTATCATCCTGAGCTTTCTTCCTAAGCAACCGAACAGACAGATATGTTTTTTCTTTAGTAGTTCGAATCCTATGATGTCTCAAACCTAAAGAAATCGAAATAAAGAAAACAATTTGCTCTAACTCTTACCATCAGCATAAAAAACAGCTCTTTGGTTGTGGACGCACAAGTCCAAACAAGAACCGAAATTGAAGCCAACGACGGACTCAAATGCGCTAAGAAATGGTGATGTGCGTGAATACTCAAATCAAAAGCTAAAATTTCAACGTGGGTCGGTTTCGTTCGAGAAAGAATAAAAATTGATTGTGGCGATGGAGAGAAAGAGACTTTTATGGAAGTTTCGATCGGAAGAGATAAATAAGTAATTTAAGGAGTGAGTGGGCACTGGGCACATAAATAATAATGTTAACGAACAGTCAGTTGGTTTAAAAAGGGTAGTTCATGATGTAAGTTTAATTATTACATATCTAAACCATACCATAAACAAAGATTACCATAGCATAAACATAGATTGAATCAATAAATGAGAGTAAAGCATGAGTTCTATTGGCGCCTACCTTACGTCTGTTCGGTAACTTTCTCTTCTTCTTTTCCTTTCCTTTGACAACCTCCTACACAGCACTCTTTAAGCATATGTCTCTCTCTCTCAGATTCTTCTGCCTCTTCCTCTCCCTCCTGTCCGTATCTGTGTTTGGCACTCCCACTTAGTGGATTTACTACTTTACTTTAGTTTAACTATCCAAGGCAAGATCTGTCTTTTATCATTTCACTTCCTTTCCCTTTACATATCAGGATCCGGGTGGCCTTTATTCTTCACTTTTCAAAATGGAAAGGCATCATTGAATACTTTCTATGCCCAGCATTAAATGAATCTTCTTTCAAATTGGAGAGATTTTGATTAAAATTTATATTTTTTATAACTTTTTTACCAAATATATACATGCAGAATTTTCATCTGGTTAAGCGTGTTTCTTCTGAGAGCGCAGATGTGTAAACTTAATGGAAATTACTAATTAAATTGGGTTGATTTTTGCACTTTCTCAGTATGCAACTGAACAGTTTTTTCTGACTACTTTCCCCATCTATCTGCATTGACTTGCTCGGTGGGCAGTGGTTAAGTGATGATAATTAAAACTCTTCGTCTACTGAATGTCCTTCCTGGGTTTATTATGAAAAACCAAATGAAGAAGACATGTAACTCACGTAAATGTGTCACGAAGCCAAATACATTGGAATAGGCTCAGGGAGACAGAGTAGAGCTTCCCTTTTCAATTGGAACTTAGTTAAAGCCGTGATGGTTTTGACAACAATGACCCATTAAAAGACAGGTGTCGAGCAAGTATGCATGTGAGATGATTTGAGTATGCCACCCCCCTATGTCTCCTCACCTACACCAATGTATTATTTGCGGACACTATTTATTTGTGAATAAATTGCTGCTCACGTTCAAGTATAATAGGAATCCAAAGACAAAAAGCAAACTTCCAAGAGAATGTCTGGTTATTACTTGCGTACAACTTGTTATAATGTATCCTAACTTCATTTCCACTTGTCCACATGATGCTAATGAGCAACTTTCCGTAATTTCGCAAGTGGCAATCAAAGCCCCCACGCAGAGTCGTGAAACGCGGGAATGGGATCATGCACATCTACCCTTCTGCCTTCCAAAACTGGGACGATGCATATAACCCAATTATGGGGAACTTTATGCTTCTTTGATTGATCATTTCGTGCTCATATTGTGGAACCCCAACACTAGACTAAGGAAAGTATTTAATTGGACAAAAACAAATGAAGAAGACAATCCAAATATCTGCCAATTATAAAAATTAACTTACATCCTTAACACAGTCATAATTTGTTTTATCTACATACCTGTCTTTGTTGTTGTCTCATACACACATAGCTTGTGACGACGTCAAATGATTAATTGATGTCCTTTTAAAATTTTACCAGTACACTAACAAAAACAACCAAAGTTATGGTTGTCTTTTGACACTGGAACTAGGATAATCACTTTGGCACGCCGGGGGAAGATTGAACCCAGGGAAGTTGGACGCAGATAATGTTGTTGTAGTGCATAAGAATGACGTCAACAAGTGAGTGGAGGCTGGAGCCTGCCCTTTTCATGAAAAGATGGAAAGTTTTCAATCCCAGATTGTGGCTTATGACAACTAAGGAACAAGTTACAAAAGTGGCGGCCAAAACTTATTTTCTACGCAATGAAATGAATTGCAGACTAGACTCGAGCAACCTCCATAACGCAAAGGTTGCTTCAAGCAAGCCGCTATGTGAATGGTTGAGCTACAAGGATATTAAAAGTAACAACTGTGGAGATAATCATAGAGAAAACTAGAGGCTATATTAAATATATAAAAAGAGTGATTCATATATAAGAAGACTTATATCCCAACTTAAAATTTTAAAATATTAATTTATGATATTATTTTTATATATAAATCATTTTTAATTTTTATTTTAAATTGATATGAAAATTTAATAATAAATATATTTTTAAGTTTAAAAATGAATGTTTAGGATGCAAAATTTGAGGTAGTAAACATATGTAAACCAAATGACACAATTGAATTAGGTTCATACCAGTAATTCTGTTAATCTCTATTTTAAATAATGAATGATTTAATATTATTTATTGTGTTTTACTTAGGATTCTTATTTTTGGTGAAGCTTAGGAATTCAATATTAAATAGATTGCACTAAATTGGAAGAAAGTAGAAAATCATGAAGAAAGAATAAGGAGGTTGAAATGGACAGAACATACGCACAAAAAGATCCCGAAAGTGGAAAATTGGGATATCTAAGTATTAGACCCTTAAACTTTGGAGTACTTCTTAGCGACCTTCACGATGTGCCTTAAAAGGAAGGTTCGCTAAATTACATGCATAAGGGAGGCATATGAAAATACTAAGGCAAATATGGGCGAGTGAGATCGGACTTGATACGAATTTTGTTAAAGTCTCGGACCTTGTGAAAATTGACTCTACCCAGGCTAAGGATTTGATGGACTAAGGATTTGGCCCATGCTCGGATGAATGGATCACGACTAGCGGACTTGTTGTGGGAAGCATTGGATCAGGCTAGTGTGCTGTGTGAGCTTCAGCAATATTACACTGCATCATCAGCGGATAAAGATCATGGGCAAATCTTGGATGATGTGGCGATAAGTATAACTAGGAGTTAAAGTTGTAGTGGAACTAAACATTTGAAGATAGCGGAGATCTTCGAGGATAAGGATGCTAGTTTCTCATTTGAATGTAAACTCTATCTTTCTATTATCTTGTAGATTATATTTTATCAGTTAGAGTTCTATTGGATGGGGGTGCCATCCAATTGGTCCACGTGATGTAATCTGATAGAGATAAACGTGATCTTAGGCAGTTTAGTTTAAGTGAGATTTTGAATGTAACTTGGCTTCCAAGTTAGAGTGCCTATATATAGCTTATTCGAGTTTTGCTCTCCTCATTCAGTCAGAGAAAGTATTCCTTGTATTCTTTTAAGGGAAAGTAATATAACGATTAGTTTTATCGCATTTCTCTTGTTTCTTTATTGCCTTTATTTTCTTATTGCTTTCATAGCATTGTTTCTTCGAGTGTGTGAGGTAAACACTTCGAGGGTCATTAAAGGCTGAAGTATTGCTTAAGCGAACCTAAGTAAGCCTGTTTGGTTCAGCTTTTGAAAACTTCAAAAGCACTTTTTTTCACCGCAAAAGTCATTTTGAGAAAAAAAATGACTGTTTGGCTAAAAACTCAAAAGTACTTTTACAGTAGAAATAGCTTCTTTAAAAGTTAAAATACAGCTTTTTTAAAAGCTAAAATTTGGAGCTTTTCAGAAAAGCTCCAAATTTTAGCTTTTTCGGGTAGACCCGTTCGCGTCACTTCCGTAAATAAACAATAGAACGTCTCTTTCGTTTCTTTCTCTTTCTTCTGTTCCTCACGCACTCACGACTCCGACAATGGCTTTTCTCGGTTCAAACATAGCAAGCGAGGTATGCTTTTGAATCTTTTGCTCTCTCTGATCTCTCAGGGTTTCGGTTTGCAATCTCTTGTGTGTGTATTTTTTTAATGATCTTCCTCGATTATCTGTTTCGGACTCTTATTATTTATATCTGTTGCTCTTATTTTCTAGAGATTAAATTTTGTTTTATGGAATTAAAGGAGATCCTTACGGAGGAGAATTCTTATTTCGAAGATGTAACTTTTTTATTCTAACGGTGTTGCTGGGGGTGTTTGCTTAAGTTTGTGCCTTTATGGTTCTCGTTGAGCTTTTCCAGAGAAAATACGGTATTTCCTAAATTGTTCTGCGGGATGCAGGTTGGGTTGCGGTTACTTCTTTGCCCAGTTGGTTCTAATATTGTTCTTCGTACTGCTTGGTGAGTGACATTCAGGTGGTGTTGTTGTTTCTAATCTTTGTTATTGAAATTTTGATTTGATTTCTTATCTTTGTTCCAACATATGTTGAACCTT
>JAOSBL010000008.1:8517784-8532177 GCA_027568915.1 Erythroxylum roraimae
AAGGTGAACGAATTAAAAACACAGGGGCTAAGATGAATAATCAAGTATATCACAGGGGCTATTTTATGTGATTTGCCCTTATAATTGCTAGTAATAGTGACCAATGCAATAGCATAAAATCTGAATACAAGAAATTTTTCCCTTCAAACCACATTTATTAATCACACAGCACATTGGCTGTACAAATTTCTTTCTTCCAAGAGATAGTAGTGAATTAGTCTCCTACGTTGGTTAAGCAATATGCCTAAAAACTTAACACTGCTATATATACCATTTACTTAGATTGGCTGATAAGTTTACTTGAAAACAAGAATTTTAAAAAATTTTAAATTCTTTCAAATATCAAAATATTTTATTTTTAATTTTCTAGCCATGTCATCTAATACTTGCAAAGTGGGCTTTGAAATAATTTTTTGGTTACTTGAAGCTTGTCACTAAACCTATAGACGGTTTGGTACTAATCCTTAGTTAAACCTGACAATGTGGATGAGAAGACATGACATTATCCCACATTTGTTGCTCCACGCAGATCCATTATTTCCTTGAACCTTGTCATATGATCACTTGGCTATGTGATCTCATTATAGGTCCCCAACGACGATATCTTGAATTTTAGTGGCAAGGACTTCATCAATATTTCCTCCAGTAAAGGGATTGCCAATATAGATGTGCTCTTGATTCTATCATTGGGCACCTTAGATGACGCAGGTTTGCAATGATGTAAAAACAGGCGGTGTCGGCCATCCAGTTTAATTCGTGCAACCCTCAGCTATGGGCTTGCATTTGCCAGCACCTATTCTTGAAAAGGCCTTCTGATCGAGTCCGATTCTCTGAAAGCGCTGCGGTGCCTTTCACCGCACAGGATAGTTGATCGTCATGGATATTAGATAATACTAAGTAATTGTTTTGGGCCTAAGTAATAATCTAACGTTCTTGTGGCCCAATACAACCCTCAACGGTAAGATTGTCAATTTTTTGTTTGATTTTGACGAAAGGTAGAAGAAAAAAGAGAGATATAAAGGAAGAAAAGAGGGAAAAAGAACATTTGAAGTCTGGCACACTGCACACACTGCACGAAGTGGATCCACTCCGAATAGCTAACCAATTCTCTCAGTACCCTTCTCAAGTTATTCTCCGAAATATTTGGTGGGTGATCCATCCTACAATCTAACTTAGCTTTAGTGGTAGAATTATTGATTTTGTAACAATCTAGGGATTTAAAGATTCTATTTTTTCTGGATTCTTGGTTTCAGCATGTCAAATGCTGTTGATTGACCAATGATGTGATAAGGATTGTTTCTTAAATTATCTAATTCAATGTCTGCATGCCCAATTTCTTCTTGTCTTCTCACAAAAGGTGTTGCTTTTCTTTTTGGCAGATTTTAAAGGAACTGCGTTTGATTATATCGGTCAGTTTCTTGCTTTTAGACAGCCATGGATCGTAAGAAATGTGAGGATTCTACTCACATTGTGTTGGACTTCAAGTATCAAAAACCTGAAATTCTGGACAACGCAAATTCCGAAGCCAGCTTTGCATCTCAAACTCCTGAGAAGACAAATCAGACTTTGGTTAGTAAATTGAAAGATGGACAAGTTGAATTTCTGCAAAGGTTGGCATTTTAGTTTATACCCTTGTTTACATTTGTGTGATACTCTTCTTGAGGGCTAAGGTAATGCTAGTTTCCTTTCTAAGGTGCAAGGAGATGGAGGAATTATTTGATGCCATGACTTGTTCATTGAGGTTGCTTGGTCTGCGGAAGAAGCTACCCACTTTTCATAATGTTTTCACTCAGGTGGAAGTACTTACGAAAAGGTACTCTGGGCCTTTTGGTTGAACAATTTCGAGTTATCTTGTTAACTTATGCATTGTCTGCCTTGAACCCAAAAAGCTCTCTTGGTTCTGATGTCCTATCCATCAATAATGTTTTAAAGGAGTCATCCACAAAATTGCGTCATGCGCTATTTGATTGTCCACTATTATGTTTTTCATTCTCTGGTGAATAATTGATTTTACATTTGACATTCTTTTTCCTGAAAGTAAGAGATAAAAACGACATTTCCAGTGAAAGAAACACCAACCTATATCGATTTCCTTTCATTGACTCTTGTGATGGTTACTAAGTTGATACTGGTCTAATGTGGAGTCGTATTTGTTTGTTTGATTCACCTTTCCCTCCCACAGAAATTGTGTATACTCCAATAAATGCCCACACAAATTTTCTCTTTTTTTTAGTACAAGACCTCATTGCAACGTTACATCTATTGTACATGTCCATGAAACAAACCTGTGAGGACATTTTCACAGAGAATGTCTTTTCTGGTTCTGTTTATTGCTGATTTTGCTGTGATTGGTAATGGGTATGCCTACTAGGTTTCAAAGGCACGGGATAAGTGATTTTACGGTTATGACTCTTCCTTTAATGTTTATTTCTCAAAAACAATAGTACATGATTTTTCGAGGGGAGGAGATTTTATTTTTTTTCTAAAATACATGACTGCGTTTCCTAGTTATTTTTCTCCTTTGTTTCACATCAAACACTTTTACTAATAGGATGTTTGTATTATTGACTATAATTTTTCTTTGTTTCAGGAAGTTCTCTTACAGGCATCTTGCACAGCTAAAGTTTCTACTTCCTGAAGCCATACAAGTAGATAAGATTCTTGTACATGACATGAAAACACTATGTATGACGGAAGATGTGACAATCATCTTGCTCTTTGATGTTGTTCAAGGTCATCATGAATATTCAGATTTTATTGCTCTGCGGAAAGTTCTTTCAACTAAGGTTATCAATCACTTCACTAAGCATCCTGAGGTATTGAGCTGCTCATGTGTCTGATGTCTTCTCTTCTTCATCTTGCTTTACTAAAAACAATCCAGCCTCTTTCAGATGTTAAAATTGGTCACTGAACCATAACAATCAGTATGGTTATACGAAATATGAGCACAAGTTATTGACATACTCACCTGCATCAACTCTGGAAATAGAGCAACTGTCTTTCTAAAACTCAATACACATTTATAAAATTCTTTATATGGAAGGGGTTGTGGGATGAACAATTCAATAAACCGGTGTTTATCCATGGTGTAGGAGGAAAGATGGAATTGTTGTAGGTTTTGGTAACATTGGTGGAAATAAAATGAACTCTTACCAGGTTTTTGCAGTGGAATAAGCCTTGGAAATAGATGCATTTTTTATTTACATACTAAATAATTTTATCCTGGTAGAAAGAGATGGGTTGAGTAGTGGGCGAACAAAAAATTTGATTGACCCTGTATTCCATGCTTATCCCTTTGCTTTAACAATGTTACATAGGTCAGATTTCCTCATTCACATGGGACTGTTGCTTACTTGAATTGCAAGCACTTCCAAATTCACGGTTTCCATTTTCTGTTTATAAGGGTTGTGACATTCCAGAGGCCATACTGCCAGAATTGCTCAAGCTAAACAAATATCCTGCTCTAGGGGAAACAGCTGGCGACCTTCCAGAGGCTGGATTTCCTCAACCCTTTAAGCAAATAAGTCAGACTGTTGTTCCAGAAGAAGTGCTTCCAGATTCTTATCTAAAATGTCCACCAGATACTGTTACTAGTGAGCTACTAACAAAGTCATTCCATCTGAATCCATCCTTCCGAAGACACTTCAGTCAAAAGGATTTAAATGCTGAGAAAGAGAAGACTGAACTCTTACCTTCTTCACTTCCTTTGTTGCCACCAAAATTCTCTAATCTGGATGATCAAGATAGTAAAGTTGTGAGTACCATAGAATCCGGTGGTCTGAATGCCAAGCTATATAGTGATACGGATGTGGACATTACACTCAAACAAGCAAAGGGATCTTATGGAACATCTACTAAGTCTGCCTCTCTTGATTCCATTCCAGTACATCCAGTCAGTCCACAATGCTGTCCTAGTTCCATGCATTCACCAAGCTTGCAATCAAAAGTTGCAGTATCTGCTAATAGCTTAATAATTGAAACGCCTGCACAATCAACTCCAAAGCGGGCAATGCCAAATTCTGAAGGAAAGCATGAGGCAATGGCCAGCCAAAAGCATTCATCGTTTCCTAAACCTGCAAAAAGGACTTTAAACTTTTCATGCTTGAAGGATGATGATGATTCAGAGTGCAATAAGTTGCTACATCATGATACCCCTATGACTCCGGGTGGTTCTTCTTCATTGCTTAAAAAGGTATTCCTTGTCTAGTTTTGAAATTTAGACGTCATATTTGTGCAATAATTTAGAAGTATGGAAGTCTTCTCTGCAATCTCTCATGTGGTTGCGTGGTAGCTGATTTTCTTTCTCTACTTTCATTTGCAGTAATTAATACATACTTGTTCCTCTTATCAAAGTTGTGGATTGCACCTAGTTGTGCTTTTCCAAATTCTAGACATACAAGCTTAGATGCTAAATTCAAACTTTCTTATGCATGACATTTTCTGCTGTACTCTAGGTTCAGCTTTGGCCTTGGAGCAATTTCAGCAACTAATTTTTAACTTTTATAGACTTGTGCTTTTGCAATGACTGGTTTCACTTTTCTAGGTCGAAGAGAGCCTTGGGTGGGACACTAAGGATCAAAATATGAGTCGATCAAATTTAACCGATGGACAGATTTCTGGTTGCTTGCCTGACTTAGTTTCTTTGGTTCACCACATATTTCAATCTGTCAACTATTCTCCAATTACAAAGGAGGAACTTGTGCACAAGATCATTATAAATAGTCTGGATTATGTTGAAAGGAGTATATCTCAAGGACTTTGACCTACTTATTATTATTTTTAATTCTTGAATACTCTGTAACAAACTTGCTTTATGTTCTTTTACAGGGGAGGTTGAAGAACAGATTGAAATTCTTGAAGAACTGGTTCCAGATTGGATTTGCAGGAAGCTGGCTCCTGGTGGGGATGCTTTATACAAGTGAGTGTCAACTATGCTTTATAAATGAAGAAATTGTACTTCTGTGTTTGTGAAGATAGGTTGATATATTGACTGATATACACTTTTCTTCGTTAATATGTATTGGATCTGGGTTGTTATGTTGTCCCATAGCATTATTGATTATAGCAAAAAGCATCTTCCACGAAGTGACATCTAAATCTTCATGGTCACAATAACTCCCATTTAAGACCTATCAGAATTTCATCTAAGGTTGCATTTTGGAGCCTTAGCTGATTCGAACTCTACCCTGTCACAAATTTGAAACTCCAGTTCGTCACCTAAATGCATGGAATTCAAACATAGTTATCTGTTTCTACAGAACTCCAGTTAAAGAGGGAGGAGTAAAGAATTGAAATTCTGAATAACTTAACGTCAACTAGATTGCTATCTTTTCTTCATTTTTACAATTTCAAGTATTAGAATTATGAACATTTTATATTCCTGATTCCAGTTCTATGAGCCAACGGATTCTAAAAGCTTTTAGATTGAGAATGTCCTTGTAAAAGTTGGACTCTAAACTTGATTCTCCTTTATTGCTTATTGGATGGTGTAATTATTGATTTCTTACCACCAAGAGTTTTCACATGAAGTGAAAGTTCTTGATTAATTTTGCTAGGCCGTTTCCATGCTTCTCATCTCTTCTTAATAATCTCACCAGCAAAAGCAAGCACATTTTTAGTTTTGTGTGATAAGCTTTCATTATCTGGATCCGGATTTCAATCAAATTGCGATAGTCATTGTCTTCTTAGTTTCTGAAAATTATTTCAAGAGTTTTCCTGTTAGACCTAAAAGTTAATTGTACCATTTCTATTTATGTCCTCTGTCCCTGTTCAGCATCAAGACGATGATGGATTTGGATTCAATTCAAGCCAGGGTTGCTAGCAGCTGACATTTACAGGTACATGTAATTTGGTGCAACTTTAACAGGCTTTGTCTAGCAAATGATTCCGATGACTGAACTTTGCATGGTTTACCTCGGCTTTAATACTTGCCCTTTTTCAGGGAAGCTTGTGGGCCTATGATACAAGTAATTTTTGGTCTATATGGGATGAGCGATCACCATTTTTCCAAATTTGAAAGGTGGAAGAGCTATGGCCAGACATTTAGACAAGTGTACCTTGCAAGTGAGATTGAAAGGCCACATCGTTTGGTAGAAAACTGTGGTTATGTTAAAAAAGTCTTTTAACACTAGTACTAAGTCTTTAGGAATTAGGATGGACAGTATTGTATTGGTTTGTTTTGACCGATAATGCTTGGAAGTTGGAAGTGGGATCCCCATGCCCCAGTCAAAGCAAAGAATTATGGGTCAAAATCAGCCGAAGTGAACGTGATGTGTCATTGAAATCTTAAATGCAAGTCAGAGGCCAAAACATTGACTCACTGGTTTTCCAAATCTAGCAGACGAAGTGACGCAATCTGGCAGAGAAGATACTAGGACTCGATTAATGGTAGTTTTTTGAAGATTTCATAATTGCTTTGCATATTGACAGATATCTACAGAAGTTCTTGGCTGACTAAATCCTTTTGGTTCTAATTAGTAATTAGCATCCAATTTTGGTTCACTTGTTAATGACAAAACTCTTCTTCAAAAGTGGTGAATATAATGATGATAATGTCTCTGTAACACAGCCGTCCATTGTTTTAAATTGCTCAGGTTGTTTTAATACCACTAACTCTAGATTTTATAATACTAGCGTTTACCTTTAACGCGTTATCCTCCAGTATATGCCCCTTACAAGCCATCGTCTTCATTCAATCCCCTTTCCTTCCTCCTCTATATAAATCCCAACTTCTGTACTCTCATTATGTACGGATTCATCACATACATACAATAAGAGATCAGCTTGTGAGATAGAGATTTAGCTCCTGTATGTTACAAGCTATGAAGGGTTCTCGGATAATTGTGTTGTGCTTCTTTTTCTTTGCAATGGCAAATTCTGCACCTGAACCAGTTCTTGACATCACCAAACAGAAACTTAGAGCTGCCACCGAGTATTACATATTGCCTGTTTTTCGAGGTAGGGGTGGTGGAGTAACCCTTGCAAGCACCAGAAACAAGACATGCCCTCTTGATGTTGTCCAGGAAGGTATTGAGATATCAAAGGGTCTCCCAGTCACATTTTCACCAGTGAACTCCAAAAAAGGTGCTATCCGTGTTTCTACTGATCTAAACATCAAATTTTCCGCTGCCACTATATGTGTACAGTCAACTTTGTGGAAGCTTGATAATTTTGATGAATCAAGTGGACAGTGGTTTGTAACAACTGGTGGGGTTGAAGGAAATCCAGGTCGTGAAACGACGAGCAACTGGTTTAAGATTGAGAAGTATGACGATGACTACAAGCTTGTGTTCTGTCCTTCAGTTTGTGATTTCTGCAAACTTCTATGCAGAGACGTTGGCATTTACAATAAGGATGGTAAAAGGCATTTGGCTCTCAGTGACATGCCTTTCAAAGTCGTGTTTAAGAAAGCTTGATCATGTAACATTTGAAAGGATGAATGCTGTGTGAAACATATATATCATGTTCGTTTCCTGGGTGTATTTGAATGGTAATAAGACGCCAGCATTGCTGGCCATTCACGTATCTTTTAGCAGTTACTTTTACGAATCTCAGTGATCGAGTGATCCCTGTACAGTTTATTTTGTTTTAATTCCACCGATGCTTAACTAGCTTCTAATGATAATAGAACAACGATAGACTAAATGGCATCCCAAATGAGAGAAAGTTCTTATGTATGCTTCCAAAATGATAATTGAACAACAATAGACAAAATGGCGTGTGGACCCTTTGGAGAGAAAGTTCTTACGTATGCTTCGTTCATTCTAAATAGTACATACAGCTCTGCTATGATCTGTTATAGATTCCACAGAAGCACATAAAACAAGTACATGTTTTTACATCTGGAACTTCAAAGTTAGGGGTACGAAGAATGTAAATTCCAGCGATGCTTAACTAGCTTCTAATATTTTGTTTCTTTCTGAATGAAACTAGTTTTAATTATACAGACATTTGTCTCCAAGAGCGAGCAAACATTACAGGTGATGAATCTCTACCCCTTGGAGGAGGCTCGTACTAAAATATTATAAGCTACATGCAACGACAACATGAACAGTTTCTGTCTACCGATGATATACACATTGAATAGAAAAGAAACACGATTGCTACTCATGAATCAATTTGTAACTAGCAACTATCTTAGATTGCTCTGTCAAATGCCACTCCAAATTCCCTGTCCAAGTTACCCTGTCCCTACTCTGTCCAGTGGGGTGGATGCCATCCATTTATGTGGACCCCACTGGATCCCACATAAATGGATGGCATCCATCCCACCGGACAGAATAAGGACACCGTAACTTGGACAGGGGATTTGATCCCGTCAAATGCTTGACACGGAATGTGCAAGGGAAATTGCCTTCTCCAGATTCTTGAAAGCTTTCTCGTAGCGCAAAAATCCCATGAACCAAAACTCGAAATTGTCTTCAGTTACTATTTCTATGTACTTCTGTTCTGGCTTATCCACGTTCTCACTTTGACAAGCTCGCTTGATCTTGCTTATTGGTATCACAACCTGCACACCAATTCCTATTACTAACGCTGCCTGATTCTTGTGTACTAATGGTGTAATACAACTTAGCGGTGTCTTTGCAACATATGGCAAAGAGAAGGAAAAGATAAGGTTAAATATGCAAGTGTTTTAATCATCATACCTTGTAGGGAAATCTAAGGAACTGTCCATTATCAGGAGAAGGGAAGCTAATGTATCTTTGACTGCAAAAGGCTAGCTTATGAGTAGAGATGAAGAGAAGGCCAGCAATAGGACCAATTGTTGTTGACAGATAGCATTGTGATGCCTTAAAAAGCTCTTCTCCTTCCACAACTCCAAATGTATGTTTGAATATATTATGCCGCCCTCCTTCCTTAATTATCTTAGCCCCTAATTTCACCTTTCCTTTCACTGTTTCTGATAGCTTTGTCCCCATCCTCACTGCATCACCCCACAATAGAATTTCCTTTGAAAATTGCTTTACATCAATTCGGTCTCACCACATATGTAAGTCCTTGTAAAAGATTGATAAAGATATGGAACAAGAGAATTAAGTAGGCACATACCATGGTCACGGAACCTGAAGGCTAAAGTTGTCCCTTTATTTTTCATCTTCTTCAGATGTCCAATCTTTCTATCCCCATCACCTGTATATGAATAAATGAATATAAGATAACAGAGAAATAACTGAAGACGTTAGCTAAATAAACTCACATTCAGAGCTTGTTGTTGTCGCTGCTGTGTTGAAGGTTGTTGGTGATGCATCTGAGGAAGATGGACTAAACCTCATTTGCTCACTCAAAGATGCAGAAGAGTTTCTATATCTCTCATATGTCAAACTATGATCTGCAACCTCTAAATCCTTCATACTTTCCAATGTTTGTAGGAGTAATTTTGATAGATGTGTCTTTCTCTCAGAGTTGACAGATGGAGCACAAACCAAAACCTGTATTCCCCCAATCTAAGTACACAGAGATTGAAGCAATCCACTAAATAATGATGAAAGAAGACGAGTTGAGCAGGTAGCAGCTAAGTAACAGCTTCCACGAGACATGACACATGTTTGCAATTTCTATGAGCTTTCCATCTCTCTTTTCTATACCAGTACAACTACAGTGTGCAGAATTGGAAAAGTCAACAAATGTGTTCCAACGCCCGAAAGTCCGTAAGATTTTTGGTCTTGTTTAAGATATAATAAAGAATTTGGAGAGAAGCAAACGTAAGACAACGTGGGGTTTGCGGATAGGGCAGTTTTGGCTGGGGGAGTAAGCTCCACACATAAGGATACAACGAGGAAACATAAAAGAAGTCACTACACAAGGACTCGGGGAGTAACGAGTATGAGGACTCTTATAATGGTCAAGGTATTCGTAGAGTATAGGCATTCTATGCATTAACTCAAAACATCAAACAAACATTGAATAATATATATCTTTTTTTATAAGGGAAAGAAAAAACAAAACGCCTAGGACGTAACATCTAAATTCCTACGAAGGGGTCTAATAAAAAGGGTGCCTTGTTGGTCTCGGTACAGCGCCTCCAAAATGATCCGGGGAGGCTATTGAATAATATATTTTGCCGCACCATTAGAACCAAAATGTCATAATCATGCAGTATATTAGATATTCTATGATGTCGGGGCGGCTGGAGACCAGTTCTCTAGTGTTATTTAGGTCTTGGTAAAAAGAATCAACCTTCCTTCTAAATTATTTATATTTAAGTATTATTTTTAAATTATTTCTCGTTATATTTTTATTAAGGTGAGATATCGGTGGAATGATAAATCTAATATACAATATATTTCTTTATTATAAATAAAATAATTAATCTTATAAATTAAAGTATGTAAAGATGGTTAAATAATTAAGTTGTTAGTTAATAAAAAATAAGTTCGTTGAACTGACTTAATTATAAGGATCTCGAATAAAACATTACTTATTTTTTTTTAATTTTCTCTCGAATCCAAATGGCATAAACATTCTAGACGCATATAAGACCACCAAAACACGCCGCAAGTTTTGAACTTTCTTTACAGCTTCGTAAGAAACCAACCATTCAACTAACAATAAGTCAATGATTATTAAAGAAATCTGCACCCATAAACTCAATAGGAAAACCCCAAATAATACAAACTGAGTTATTGAAGAACAGCGGTCAAAGATCCAAAACAGTCAGCAGAGGTGCTGCAAGCTTTGGTGGTAACTGGGACACGATTAAAGAAAAACAAGCAAGAAGCTAGCAGGAACAAAATAAGCAATAATATATGTAAATCCCTTATCCCATTAGGCTCTCACCGCTGGATGTACATGTGCGAATGAGCCAGCCAGATATACTATCCAGTATAGATGTGAACACCAACTGCAATGAGAAAAATGGTGATGAGGCCAAAGAAGATGATGGTATGGACCAGGATAGACACACCACTGGTTTGAAAGTTGACAAATTCAATCCATTTTCCTTTTCCTGGAAGCTGGAAGAGCAGTCCTGGCGTTAACAGCACAAACAGAACTACTGCCATGATTACTGGCCCCCAGTCTGCCATTGTCGTCTATGTTCTGTATTCTTCTATCTCCTGTGCTCAATACTTTTTAGTTCTCGAGCCGATGACCCGGTACATAATTCAGGGAAAAAATGATAGACAATCAGTTATGGTGTGACCCAGAGTCCGTATGCGCAGATCCATACAACTAAATAATGAGTAGGGTGGAGCAAGACAGAAATGGAGATATGTAATGGGACAACTAATAGTATATATGAATTTGAAGGCCAAAAGCAAAGCTTGATAACAAGGAAGAGGGCATTGGGCTTCACGCTACTTTGACGGCTACATTCCCATGGACGGCATAATGTAAATGTCCGTATGTTTATTTCATTTTAGCTGTTGGATCGATGTAGGTTTCTGTCCCTTGTGTGAAGGCAGTTTGTCCCTTGTGTCAACACTAGTTAAAGAAAAAAACTTTCTCGTCAAAGCTTCACTCTTTCCTTTCCAATTTGCATATAATCAACTTAAAACGGTAGTTCAACAAGATGAAGACATGGGATTCAGTCCAGGAGAGGTAGGCCGAAGATGAAAACGACCATTAAGAGAATCCAATATGTTGGATCATTATCACATTCACACGCCAATTCCCTTTTCTCAATTATGTGATAAAAACGAGAAATTTGGAGTAACTACGAACTAAGACGTGTTGAAACCTGGAAGAGACAGAAAAGTTACGTCTCAGGACATAACAGCGGCCAGTCCCTTTTTAATCTGACTACATCAGGACAAATTGTATGGAATTTGAATAATTGTGAACTTCCATGGTCGAATACCACCGAATTTCCTTAACAAATGAACATCTTTTACGTCGTTGTATATAAAGGATGCCATGTCAGAAATGACAATGAAGAACGTCTTAGCTTGTGATCGTGAATAGCCTCTTACTGCCTTCTGGTGAGGTAAGCAGCTTTTTCTTTGAAGCAATGGCTGTCTACCAGATTCTTATCACAGATTGGACTTATCCAACTCTATACCGACCCCGATGTTTGCTTCACCGATGATTCTGTTATTATCAGAAACAGGACCAGTCCATCTTCCCTTACCAACAACATTCCAGTGTTATCAACCCCTACTAGCTCTCATGGATGCCTGATGCTATATTAGAAGATATTGCTGTGACCTGGGACCAGAATGCATGCAAGGAAAAGAGAAACTTCGCAGAAATCAACGAGACACTACATCTGCACAAGGAAGGAAGAGGGAAACGAAGAAACATTGAATTACACCTGGACCAAAAGTGTAACCTTACACATGCACCTGCTTTTCCATTTGTTTTAATAATAAACGGATCCAGCTTCATCAATGTCTAAAATTAGTAAAAAGAAAGCCATCGAGTAAACAATAACGAGAAGTTGGTGTCTTTCTTTCTTTCTTTCACCATAAAAGGAACACATACTTTACCTCCTCCCCTAAACACAACCTCTTTTTACACATTAACTTTTGCATCCACATATCCTTAATCGCCAAGAAAACTAGTCACATTCATCATCCTAAATATTTGTTTATGCATCCTTTTTTTGGACAGTTAATTTGTCTTAGAGATATATCTCAAATTTCTGCAGCTAAATCTCTATATAGAGAGGAACAGATTGACAGAGAAAGGAGAGACAGAGAGAGATGAGTGCTACCAGTTGTAGTGGTGGTGGTTTTATTCATCCTTCTATTACCAGGCTATTGTTTCAGTCACCGGCGCGGATCAGAATGGTAGAACTCGGAAACATGAATACAAGTGGGATAGCCATTTTGGTTCATGCTGTACTATACTTCTGCATATTCACATACACGTCAACTGACAGTAATCTAAACTCAACCAAAGATTTCAATTTCTTGTTATTTAACTTCCTTACCCATTCTTTACAACTTAAAACTTCTTGTTCTCCTTTGCTCTAATCTAAGCGGTCTAGTCTGGTTTTTTATCGACTTATCCAGGAAACCCTCGAGTTCTTTTGCATTTTTTCTTGTTTTCAGCAAGGTTAGATCCATCTGGTCGAGTTTTGATCTTATTTATTGTTTTTATACTGAAGGAACAGAACAGAGTTTTAGGATATGTTTGGATGTGGGTGGAGGGATGGAAGGGAATGGAATGGAATGGCCCAAATGACTCAGGCCATTGTTTGGGAGTCTATTTTGAAACAGGATGGAATGGCAATTGATGGCTTTGGAAGCCATCCTTTGCCATCCAAAATCTAATATTTTGTGACCTCCCAAATTGGGGGGTCAGGGATGGAATGGCATGGCTTGCCTTCCAAACCCTCTCTTATTTTATTTAAACTTCCAAACAATGGAGTGGCCCATTTCATTCCATTCCATTCCACTCCATTCCATTCTGTTCCATTAATTGCCATTCCATTCTTTTCCATCATAAACTCCCAAAAATACCCTTAGTGGCAAGAGGGATGCCAAGGAGTTAGACAAATTTATGTGGCATACGGAACGCTACTTCGAGGTGTTGGATCTTGAAGATGAAAAACAAAAGGTAAGCACCGCAACCCTCTACCTTACTAACCTTGCGGCTATTTGGTGGCGTAGAAAGCATGAAGAAATGAAGAAAGGCTCATGCTCCATCAACTCTTAGGAAGAACTAAGAAATGACTTAAAGAAACAATTCTATCACGAGAATGTGATGCACGAGGCAAGAAAACACATGAAGGAATTGAAGCACACCTGCTCCATTCGTGAGTATGTGGAGGAGTTCTCCGGCATAATGCTTGAAATCCTAAACATGAGCAAGGAGGACCTTCTCTTCAATTTCATAGATGGGCCACAAACCGATGGGCAAACTGAAAGAGTCAATGCATTATTGGAGCTCTATTTGAGACACTTTGTACGTGCCAACCAGCAAGATTGGGCAAAGCTACTTAACGTGGCCCAGTTCTCCTACAAATTGCAAAGAAGCGAATATGCCAACTGAAGTCCATTCGAGCTAGTAATGGGGCAATAACCTATGACTCCTCACGCACGCATCATAATAAGCTACAAAGGGAGGAGTCCATCCGCATTCAAGGTTGCCAAGAGTTGGCATGAACAAGTGGACTTGGTGAGGTCCTATCTTCATAAGGCAACCAAGAAGATGAAGAAGTGGGCGGACACGAAGAGAAGGCACGTGGAATACAACATTGGAGACCTTATGCTCATCAAGATCCTACCTTCACAACACAAGTCTACTCGGTCTCTACATAAGGGACTTGTGAGGAGATATGAAGGACCCTTTCAGGTAGTAAAAAAGGTAGGCAAAGCTTCATACAAGGTAGAGTTGCCACCCACACTCAAGCTACATCTGGTCTTCCATGCAAGCCACTTAAAGTCGTATCATGAAGACAAGAAAGACTCTTCAAGGGGGAAGTCTAAGAGAGCACCCATGGGAGT
>JAOSBL010000008.1:8561693-8573415 GCA_027568915.1 Erythroxylum roraimae
CTACCCATATTTGTAATATCTCTACTGAAGGTACTCAAATTTCAGATACCCCAAGTATTCTCTAGGTATCTAAGCAATATAAAGAACAACAAATGCACAAAATAACAATTGAAGCAAAGAAGAAAAGTAATAGTCAAAACTGTTGAAAGGAAAGGAAACAGAGAAGGCTGTGAACAAATGGAAATTGGTATTCAAACAACAGTATTAGTACCAAACCATCTGCACTCCGGGACACAATTTCAGAGCAACTTCCAACTCATTCCACCAATTGTACATCAGGCCCATCTGTCACCCCAAATAGCTTCAATACATAAAGACGCAATTTTAGGAACTAAGCCTAGTTTCTCTTAAGCTTCAGAGTTCAAAATAAACAAATCTTAAAAGAAAAACACGAAGCCACTCCCAATCTCTTTTAGTCATGGACTTTTAATCAAGTAGTTAACTTTCATCCAGCAAAAACCCTCGAATCAATAACCAAGTTAACGACCTTTCAAAAACCAAGCATGCCCGCACAATACACATACAATTACACGTTCAAACAGAGAGAAGGGAAGGAAAGAGAAAAGGGTTAAGGATATTTTTTCGATCACGAACTTGAAAACAAAACCTGGTTAAATCACCGTCGTCAATCGCTGCTGTAGGATATCCTCAAAGAGAAGAGGCTAGTGTGATCACCGCTGCTTTGACATCTGAATGAAAAGAAAGAAACATGTAAAATACAAGGGAAAATGGAAACAAGAAAAGAGGAAACCGTCAGTTTCTCATACAAGTTACACAGATCCAAAACCGACGATTGATCAGGTTGAGACGTGAGAGCTATGAGAGATGTAAGGTAAAAGCCAAGGAAAGAAAGAAGAATCTGAAGAATCTAGAGAAAACGAGAGTGAGACGATAATGAGGTTGGGCAAAACTTAAGGGCAAAATCGGCATTATTAGAAAGGGTAATCATCTAATTGCCCTAAACACCACTTACAAGAAGCTTTTAATTTTTAGCTGGTTGAGGTGGTTGACTAAACAAATTAAATAACTTTTTGATAGAGACAATCAGCTGATTTTGGTCAATCGGCTAAAAATTAGCTAATCAGCCAACAACCAAACAGGTACATACTTTGTCTTTTACTCCAAACACTCTATTGAATTAAACACTTGCAATTCATATCTTATAAATGCTATTCTTCATAAATCTTGCTAAAAAAGTTGATGTAACCTTTCCGTCCATATTGTACATCTAATGAATAGACTACATTTGAAGACATCCACATCTTTGACATTATATATGTCCTGATGTAAAAATAGAATGTAAAATTAATTATTTAATTAACTAGGTTTCATCGTTAACAATGAATTAGTTTCATCAAGAGACTACATAATAAAAGGGTTCTAATAAGAGAGTCCAAAATTCAGAATGCCTTTGAAATATGTGCAAATATAATTAAAAAATACATATACATAATATAATGTGATATTATTTGCAGATTGCACGTCGCACGTTTGTTTTCATGTACTGAAGGGATGATTCTTGAGTGCTTTGTGGGTCCTCCTTAATTTATCCACCTCAACATGCACATGATGTGTAGAGCTACTCCTGTCTTTTGTTCTTGCTACATACATGGATCCGATCTGATGCATCTGTGCTTAAAACTGATGAGAGGTTGCGCAGCAAAATCGACTCTTATCATAATCCTTTTTTCACTTAGCCGCCGTAACTCTAATAAATAGAGTTCTAGTCCCCTTCATGCAAATAAAATAAAAATAAAAAAAGTCATTGTTAAACAGCCGCCATCCGTGCTTAATAATGCACAAAGGACAAGAAAAGGAAGGAAATTTAACAACAACGAGTGATGAGACTCGCACGGCAGTGAGTATAGATGTAAATTAAGAGTTTATATATTCTGTCTATTACGGTGTTTTATTGTATCTAATAAATCTTAGCTATTTATTTATACGAGTCTTATATAAGACCCGCATAGATTTCGTAAAATAAATAACTAAAATTTCATAAAACAGAATAAAATAGAGTAATATTGAACAAAATCTAGACCATAAATTACCACCGGGGACAGTCCAGCTCGACGACATCATCATGATCTGTGAACAGGAATATTCTCGATTGTCTTTACTATCATCTCCTTCTTTGTTCTTTTGCATATAAAACCTTAAAAGTTCCTACCTTTATTGCCTTGACGGTCATATGAATTGATAAAAGCTAAAAACTTCCTGTCCTTTGTCATTCATGATCCCAGAAACAGACTAGGAAGGAAAACTCAAAATCCAAGAAACAAACTTTCCTTAATTTTGTTGGTTTGGCGATGATGGGTAGCTTGCAGGATAGTTTCAGAGCCTTTGTCAACAACAGATGGTTCGTCTTTGTCGCTGCAATGTGGATACAGTCGTGTGCAGGGATCGGATATTTGTTTGGGAGCATATCACCTGTTATAAAGAGTTCTCTGAACTACAATCAGAGACAGATTGCCAGATTAGGTGTGGCTAAAGATCTTGGAGACAGTGTTGGGTTCCTCGCTGGTAGTTTATGTGAAATCTTGCCCATGTGGGGCGCTTTGCTTGTCGGGGCTCTGCAGAATCTTATTGGCTATGGTTGGGTTTGGCTCGTTGTCACTGGTCGATCTCCTGTTTTGCCTTTGTGGGCTGTGAGTACCTATCAAATTCTTAACTTCTATACTACAGTTTGTCTTCTGATGTGATCTAAGTTGAAAACATGATTGGTCGGATTGGTTATCCGGTTACTTCAGTAGTTCTGTGCTTTGCTGGTCGAAATTACTTTTCTTGTGCATCATTTTGTGCAATGTTTGCATTTGTCGTATGTTCATCTCATACTGATACCAATTATCAAGAAGAAGACGCAATACCATTAACATAACTTTTTCTTCACCCATCGGCATAACTTTTTCTTCACCCATCGGCATTTGTTTCATTGCTTCAACTTGATTTGATGAAGTGTCGATCCTCTAATTATCTATTTATTTCCCTTTGTGATATCGTTTCTGCTTCATGCCCGAGGGCACTTTGTTGCATATGAAAATCTGAATCTTTTTTCATCTCTTTGTTTCCTTTACTGGAAACGTTTTGAATCTTTCACGCGATATCCTTAGTCGTACTCGTATGCTTTCAACCATCATCTCACATCCATCCTATTTATTCCAACTTCCTCCTTCTCTTGGCTATTTTTCTAAAAATTCCAATTAAATCTGCAGAATATTCGCATTAGGATTGCTTGCAAATAGCAAGTAGACCCAGAAAATGCACCATCTAATTCTTGTTTCCTTTGATTTCAATTGAATTGGGACAAATCAATTTCTTGTGGGGTATTCCCTTTGTCCTTTTTTCTTGCATCTCAGTAATGTTCCTCCTTGATATGTAAACCATTATCTGTAGGCCACAATTTCATATCATTCTGTGGCTTCTACACTAGCAGGTTAGCTTTCGGATGAAGTACCATTTTTAAATATTTACTTGGAACGATGATATCTCCACGATAGTTAGCTGTTTTATCACCAATTGCTGATTATTGATCAATCTGAAGTTGTTAGATACGGAAATTGAAAGATCAAAACATCCTCTTTTCAGCCAATTTTAACCATTATCAAAAATCCTGTTAATGGTTTTCTACATTATGGTTGACGTTAGTTTTCTCCTTTCTAGTAATTCTGCATGACGTTTATGAATCTAAGATTATAGATGTGATGTGGGAGAGACACCTTGAGAGATCGCAATTAATTGATCTTAGCTTGGTTTTCTTAATCATTTCTTTCCATTCTCGTCCACCAACGAAATTTATTTTTAATATATATTCATCTTCTTTTATGAATTTTTTGTTAGGCTAAGAGATTTAGGAGACTTTCCTACCACATATCTTGTTTTTGCCACAATGTCTTGGACAAGTTGTTAACTTCTTTCAGTATGCAGATGTGCATTCTTATATTTATCGGTAACAACGGTGAAACCTACTTCAATACAGTTGCTCTGGTTTCTTGCGTGCAAAATTTCCCAAAAAGTCGGGGTCCTGTAGTGGGAATCTTGAAAGGATTTGCTGGCTTAGGTGGTGCGATATTGACCCAAGTATATGCAGTGATGCATACGCCTGATCATGCATCTCTTATATTCATGGTTGCAGTTGGGCCAGCAATGGTTGTCATTGCCTTAATGTTTATCGTGAGACCTGTTGGAGGTCATAAACAAGTCAGATCTAGTGATCCCACGAGCTTTACTTTTGTATATAGTGTATGCCTCCTACTGGCTGCTTACTTGATGGGGGTCATGCTTGTTGAAGATCTGATCAACTTGAGTCACACTGTGATAGTGATATTTACAGTGATTTTGTTTGTCCTACTTCTACTTCCTATTGCAATTCCTATATCCTTGTGTTGTTCTTCAGAACCAAGAGATCCTGCAGAACAGGCTTTTCTGCCCGAGCCACAGAAACAAGAAGCTGGTAAGTCTGAGCATATGGCCCACGAAGTGATACTAAGTGAGGTGGAAGATGAGAAGCCAAGGGATGTAGACTTGCTTCCGGCCTCAGAGAGGCAAAAGAGAATTGCACAGTTGCAAGCTAAACTGTTCCAAGCAGCTGCAGAAGGAGCAGTAAGGGTCAAGAGGAGAAGAGGTCCACATAGAGGTGAAGATTTCACCTTGATGCAGGCATTGATCAAAGCGGACTTGTGGCTGATTTTCGTCTCTCTTTTACTGGGTTCTGGATCTGGGCTGACTGTGATTGATAACCTGGGTCAGATGAGTCAGTCCTTAGGTTATGACAATACACATATATTTGTGTCCATAATTAGCATTTGGAATTTTCTTGGACGCATTGGAGGGGGTTACTTTTCTGAGGTTATTGTAAGGTGAAGCATCGATCATCTTGCTTGGATTATAAATTTATTTTCTAGGTAGACTTTGCAGCAGCTTATTCAATTTACTCATCTATCTGGTCTTATGCAGGAATTATGCTTATCCAAGACCAGTGGCGATGGCAATTGCACAATTTGTTATGGCAGTAGGGCATATTTTCTTCGCTTATGGGTGGCCTGGGACAATGTACATTGGCACCCTGCTGATTGGTCTAGGCTATGGAGCTCACTGGGCAATCGTGCCAGCTACTGCCTCTGAATTGTTTGGCTTGAAGAAGTTCGGGGCCCTTTACAATTTCCTCACTCTTGCAAATCCAGCTGGTTCCCTTGTTTTCTCTGGTTTAATTGCAAGCTACATCTATGACAGTGAAGCAGAAAAACAAGCTCATCACCATTTGCAGAATTTAGGGTCTACTTTTTCTAGTTTATTAGGTCCTGAGGAACCTCTGAAATGCGAAGGGGCCATATGTTTCTTCCTTACTTCAATGATCATGTCCGGATTCTGCATTATTGCACTTATACTAAGCATGATTCTCGTGTACCGGACGAAGATTGTCTATGCACACCTCTATGGAAAATCTCACACTTGATTTTGTCAAGAGAGCCATAACAGAGTTTCTCCACCAGAGTATACTCAAGTTCGTTTTGGCAGTAATTCTGTGCTCCAGTGAAGTTTTAAATTTTGATTGAAGGAATCAATCCAAAGATTTGATCAAGCCTCAGTGAAATTCTCAAGAAGGTCTGGATGAAACTTTTTACTCCATTCCTCGTCTTAGAGTTAAAGAAGCTTATATATGGCTGAGTGCACCAAAAGTGTATGCATTTGTGTACGTGTCCACTGTATACTCTTGATGATCAATATCAACTTTATTCATTTTGTTTTGAGAGTGAACCATTTTGTGTTCAATCTGATGTTTTTTGAGAGTGAACCATTTTGTGTTCAGTCTGATGTTCATTTCTACAACACACCACCATTACTTCAGTGTAAAACTTTCAGCTCCTTATCAGATATTTCTGGCTACATGCAGAAAAACCTAGTGTGGAGAAGAAGAACTAAAGGTGTCAACTATTCCATAAATGAAAGTTGTCTATTCAAGAAATCTGCATGCACTTATTTGACGCCTGCTTACTAAAATTCCAATGCAAAGATGACTGCTTTGCAGAAAATTGGACTTTGTAACAATACAAGTTGGGAATTTTATTGAACAGTGCTGCACAATTGTTATATATGGATCATTCATTCCCACCATGATAAATTGGCCTTCCTATGCTTTCACGAATTAATGTCTGTGCAGTCTCTCCTTATACGTCCTTGGTTTCCAGTCTTAACTCCAGCTCTACCAAGCTTTACCATGGCACTGGCAAAAGCTGCATTAAAGTCTCCCTGCTGATTGGCAAAGTCATTAACTGTTGACCGAGATGCAGGATCTGTGAAGAGGACCTGATCTGAAATAAACATGCCTTTACCAGCAACAAGATTTTGGAAATAAACATTGTCAAAGATTCGTGGTGTAACAGGATCCATGTTAACAGCTACACTGGGGTCTACATTCCGGGGACAGGCTTGCATAAGCTGCTTAGCGTAGTCTGAATTGAGAGAAGAGTCAACAGAAGAGGAAGGAGAGAATGAGTAAAGACGATTTGCAAAGCGATTGCAGTGAGAAAAGCCTATAGTGTGGCCTCCTGAAAGTGCAATCATATCAGTTTGTGTGAGGTTGTTTTTGGCAAAGATAGTGTTAAGTTGAGGGAGTGTAAAGTTGGGTTCTGGCAAATTTCCAGCAACAAGTGATGATTGAGATATCAGACCATCCCGACGTCCCAATTCTACATTAAATGGACTACCTCCAGCCTGGAATTTGGTTATCAGATCAAAAAAAAAAAAAAAGGTTCCAAGTTAGTAGTTTTTGTTGGAAAATAAAGAAGGAATGATAAGTAAAGCTAGCAACGGAAATTATGGAATTGTTGAAATTTATCTTACCAGTACTACAACGTCTCTGGCTGCAATTGCCATGATGTCTGCACAGGAAACAACTCCAGGGCATACTGCTTCCACAGCTTGTTTTGCTTTTATTATGGTGTCAAATCCATCTCCTGCAAGTGAAAGATTGTCAGGTGCATCCTTCTCTGCGTCGCCATTTGGTGATGAAACCATAACTGAGGCATCGCAACCCTATAATTAAGCAAGCAAATAGAGTTAGAAGTTTGTAACGGAAACCTAAAACCTCTATGGTTATAGCACGTTCTGTAGCATGTGGATTAATTACCTCATCTAGCGCTATAGTACTCTATTGTCTGATTAACCTATCAAGTATGTGATCAAAGATGAACTAGGACATCCGCTATGCTCAATTCTTCTTCATATCCAATATAATTTGACTAAAATAAAAAGGAAAACAGGTCAATCTCGTGAAGGTTAGAACTTTAAACTTCTGAAGTTGAGTCCCATATTCAACCACTATATTCAGTCTAACTCAGTGGTCTGATTAGTCCTTCAAACCAAGGTTTTGAATAGAACTAGCAAACTCGATTCAGATTGACTAATAAGCTTTATGATTGCTTGTTTAGTTAGGACGGATTACGAAATGGAATTCAAGTGTGAAAACACAAAATTATAGAACTGATCTATTCATAAGTTGTTGGAAGATGTCAAATCTTCCTTCTAACGGTGCTATTACAAAATAGTAAAATATCACAAATCACCGACTTTTCTGCAATACTCATGCAATAGTTTTCTACCATCACATCAGCCTCCAGTTACGACCGTTTCACACATACTGTCATCTCAGAAGAAAACTGAGATTAAGAAAGAAAAGTCTAGAAAGGGCCTTATAATTCTCATTTGCATCGTTTCCTGTAAAGAAGTCCAGAAGTTTGCAAGTACTAAACATTCATGCATTGTCTATCCATCCGTGTATACACAAACTGGCAGATGAAACGAATCATACTCATGCTGACATATACGTACCTTGACAAAACAGTCATGAAAGAATAAACGAAGAGTTGCAGGGGCAGTGGTGAAGGTCTGAGAGAACTTAGTGGACACAGCTTGTTGCACTGTGGCTTCCACGTTTGGACAACTAGAGCTATAGAAGTTTTCTCGCAGCTGTGCCTCTCCCTTATGCGCTATTACTATGACGATCATGACCAAAACCCACCAAACTCTTTCTACAGTCTTCATTGATCACCTCTTCTCTTTTTCTTCTTTAATTCACAATCAGCTCTATGTTATGCAGCGAATATACGTAGATATATAGTGCACATCCCTGGTATCTGCCTGTGAGTAAAAATGTGGACAACGATTGATGATAGCAACTCTAGAATAAGAAGTGGTAAAGAGATGATCCTAAGAACCTTAAAGCATCAACTATGGCATTAACAAAGTTGATTGGGGTATATGATCTCAGCAGCAGGAGGGGATATTCTTAATTATATAGGATGATGACGGGGTCTAGTATGGCATGTCTTGTGAGGCTATGGTGTATATCCAACAAGAAATATATGAATTTATTTGGTTGAAGCACCTAATTATATTCCACATGTTTTTCTTTTGAGTCTACAACCTCCACAGTAGTTAGTCATGGCAGAACAAGCACGCAAATGACTTTGTACGTTGAGTGTGTCCCCAAGAGTTTACTCATATAGCCGAACCCCTCTAAACAAAAGCTCAAACTCATCTACTTTCCTAGCAGCTTCGTTGAATTGATGTGTTTCTACATGTTTGCTTGGTGCTATTGGCTTCTAGAGGTTAGGCACTGAAATAATCTACCTTTCTTCCCCGGGATTAGTTAGGGGTGACATGACAATGACCTAAAAACAAATCCGCTCCAAGCACTAAAAGTCTTAATTTTTAAAGGATTAACTAACGTTAAGATTATGTCATCGTTAGTTCACTAGTCATCTTCACATGTAGCAGAAGAAAATTTTTAATTTGTGCCAAATTATTTTAAAAGAACCAGGCAGACCTAGTCCTCCATGCCCTATTTGCTCTGCAATCTCCATTCTTAATTAAGCAAAACAGGTGATGGAAGTATCCAAATTTTTACGTTACCCTTGCCCTTAGAATTAAAGCAACTTGTTTTGTTCCAAGTTGACCAATTGCCAATATATTTCTTATGGCTTTGGATTCGTCTAAACTAGCTAGGTAATCTGAATATATACGAAGTTAAGGTCATTTAACACGTTTAAAGTGAATTAGTGACATAGTGCTGGACACCCAGATTTATTGTGCATAAGAGATTAGTCGTTAGGTGCAACTGACCTTTCACCAAGTAGGTTTGGCAATCGGAAGGCCCGGTTTTGTGCATTTGGGCTTTGATTAAAGGGCCGTAAGAGGAGGACAATAGCCCGAAAACTAATAAAAGTTAGAGCTAAACCGCCAAATCCCAAAATGATGGAGTTGAAATTTGCAGCTGAATCGTTTGTTTGGAAAGAATTTGAAGATAAATCTGATTCATAACGTGCCACACCAAAAGTTAATTGATTACAGAGATCATGGCGATGGAAGTAGATGATTTTGCTAATAGTGACAAGCAGCTAGGGTTTCCGTACTGGAAGCCTTTTCGTCGTCGTTTCACTCCTGACTCTTCCTTCTTTGCTTCTGGCAACTTCGAAAGGGAATTCCTCGCCAAACAGGTTCACTTTATATTCCATGTTTCCTTCTTGTGTTTCAATTTTCCCAATTAAAGTTTGAAAGTTTTTCATTTGCATTTACGTTTTTATTTTAATTTTGTGCTTAGATTGAGCATTGGATTTCTGGTTTTTCTATATGTATACACACAGGTTGCACTGGATTTAACTGATGATGAAAAGCATCAGCTTCAGGATCTAGTGGGCAATGACGCCAGGTGGGTTAAAGTTTGATTATTTGGGATGAAAACATTTGGAATGTTATCAGTTTGTCTATTTTCGGACTATTTCTTTTATTGTTGTTGAAAAGCAGTACTTCGTGGTATTTTTCTATTCGGTATATTGCTAAGATCGTACTGAGGATGTTAACTGTGAAATCATTGCTTGAAGCAGGGAGGTTTGCTGTCCCATTGTTGGTTGTGGTGCACACTTGACATCCTTGGAGGCCTTTGAAGACCATTACAATGCACGGCACGCTGCATCCTGTTCTGTCTGCTCTAGAGTTTACCCTACCGCACGCCTTCTCAGCATCCATGTTTCTGAATTGCATGACTCTTTTTTTAAGGCAAAAGTTGCTCGTGGATACGCCATGGTGGTTTCTTTACTCCCTTTCTGTTGAATTATCAACTGTGATTACATCAAGCCCTGATTGATGTCTATCATTTTCCAAATTTAGAACTTTGTGCTTATTCCAGAAACTTGTTTTTTCAATGATGCCTGTGATTCTTATGATAGATTTTAACCTACTGATTTATTTTCTTTGCATGTTTGGTGTTAAGCGAGGACAGGTTATGCAACACCCTTGTAAACACTTGACAATTCTCATTTAATGAACTTAATAGTTCTTCAGTGTTGAACAAACTAAAAACATCAACATAGGATATTCTAGGTTTAAGGTGATGAAAATATCAATAATGTCTGAAGAACTTGGCTTTTTCTTTAATACCATTTTTTGTTTGCCAATTTCTTGGTAATCGTTAGTTCTAAAGATATATTTATCAAATTTTGACTTGTTTTGTATGTGCAGTCATTCTTATTATCAATGCTTTTGTATCGAACTCTAAGTCTCTTGCCTCCCATTGACAGTACGAATGCCTGGTGGAAGGTTGTGGTTTGAAATTCAAGAATTACAAAAGTAGGCATCAGCACTTGGTGGACAAGCATAAATTCCCAATTTCCTTTGAATTCTTCAAGAAATCCCTCCCATCCAAGAAAGCAAGGCGAAAGATTCAGCGTAGGCAAGCAAATCAGAAGAAGCAGGAAGCTGAAGGCAAAATGGAAGTAGAAGGTGAAACAATGGATGGACTTGTTTCAGCAGTCTCCAAATTAAGTACATCCGACTCCTCTCCTTCTTCCATCAGCTTTGGACGCCGGAATACTCGTGGCATTACATTTGTCCCTAGATCTGTTCAGAGAGATAGTAAACGGGACTCTTAACAAACACCAGCTGAATGAGAGCTATAATTTATAACGAATGCCTTCTTCACCTGGATTTATAGATGGCTTCTGAAGGTGGCCATTACAGTGGCTTCATAAGCGTATTGTTGTAGATGTCTAGAAATATCTAGATGATTGTGTGCTCCCTGCAGAGAGTCATCCACGTTTGACTGGCATATGAAGTTGACTTTGTCAAGTTGAATGCTTGGTTTGCTTGTTTCTGGAGTGGCACAAGTTCTTTTCAGTATACTCGAGCTAGGGAGATGTTTTCTTAGTAGGCTATAAATTTCTTTTGAAGATTGGCTATTACACCAGCAGTTATTACGTTCCTCAATCCTTCTTGATGCATCTGTAGCCAAAAGGAAGGTGGTGTAGTCACAGGGTATTAAATCCAAATTTGGAAGGAGCTATTTTGGTTCAAAAGAAAACAGGATTCGTCCCAATTACATTAAGATCTTCCCGTTGGATAGTCCAAACAGAATCTAAAATCTCGATAATGTGCAAAGCATAAAATAACTGGTGACAGACAAAATAAAAAAAAAGAAAGAAAAGCTACAAGCCAGAAAAACGTGCCCAAGAGCCTCAGCAAAACCAGATAAGGACAGAATCGTCAAAAAAACACGTACATGCAGGGTCATTCTGGTCCGATAAGAGTGAAAAACAACAAAGCAAATCTGGTACATATAAATATCGCAAAAAAAGTAAGAACCCTTGGACTATAGATTACCAATTCGAGAAACTAGAGATGGACGCAATCGACTCCGTGTTTGATCCACTGAGGGATTTCGCCAAGGACA
>JAOSBL010000008.1:8612995-8631939 GCA_027568915.1 Erythroxylum roraimae
TTCATAGCTGTAGATAAATCAAGAGGCTTCATCAACTGGACATCCACGCGCAATATGTCTTCCAAACCTGCCATGAAAAAAATCAACATAAAGGTGTTATGGGATTTTGTTGACTGATCTAGCCAATCTTTCCTGAAACTGACGTTGGTATTCCTCTACCGTCCCTGTCTGCCGTAAAGTGACCAGCTCCCCAACTGGATTATTACTTTCTGGAGGTCCAAAACGCTGAAAGCATTGTTTTTGGAATTCTGACCAACTCATCATCCCCTTAGTTCTTTTCAATTGATAATACCATAACTGTGCTTCGCCCAACAAATGGAATCCTGCAAGACCCACCTTCTCTGCTTCAGGAGTCCTTTGATTGTTAAAGAACTGTTCACACCTGTGTGCCCAAATCAATGGATCTGCTCTGCCGTCATAGGTGGGGAAATCCATCTTGGCGAATCGTGGTGCCATGGTTGGTGCAGGAAGGTCCTGCGACCCTGTTCTTTCTATGGCAACCGTCGACTGCTCCTTCCAAGGAGAAGTTGAACTACTTGTTTCCCTTGTCTTTTGAACTTGACAACCTCCAAATCCCAATGCTGCAAACTGCTCCTGCATAATCTGCGCTATCCTCAATTCCAGTGTTGCAAATTTGGAGTCCACATAAGCGCGTTCTTCCACAAAACGTGCCTCTATTCTTGCCTCCTTATCATCGCCCATAGTGTTGGGCTCTGATACCAAATTGTTACGTTCCCAACTCATGGATCGTGTCACAAGGCGATTCACACAAAAATCGAAATCAAGCAAATAATCTTTGTTCTTGCCTTTACTCGAATTCTTGTGTCGACCTATTTTGATAAGTAATTCGGCTCGTCAAAGGGAACCCGAAATCTTCGAATTCATTAGAGAGAACTCAAATCTCAATTGTGATAATTTTTCTTGTTACTTTCTATTCCTCCGTAAAGCTATAAATAGGCAACGTTTTACAAGCAATAGAAGTCCTATCATAGTAAGTTTCTAGAATAAGTAATGCCTATCTCGCTGTATCAATTGCCAAATCACAACTGATCTTTTATTGAAATAAAATCTAACTAGATAACTTCTAAATCGGCAAGGCCTTTTATTGAAATAAAATCTAACTAAATAACTTCCAAATCAGCAAGGCTTCAACACTCCTTCTGCTTGTAGGACTGACCAACGAACGCGTCCATAACAGTTGAATTGCTGGCAGCCATTGGGAACTCTATCTTTGTATTTTCTCATTCAATCTCACAGTCCCTCAAGGATCTAAAGCTCTGATATCATGTTAGGATTTTGAAGAAAAGAAGATTAATAAGATGAGATAAGATAAAGATTAAACAATAAGTAACACTCCTATACTTTTATTTTTAAACTTGGTTGCCTTATATAGACAAAATACAAACAAGTAAAATAGATTTTTCAGCCACCAAATTTAGCTTATAAGATAAGATTAAAGATAATCTAAGACTTATTCTAACATAATCTAAGACCTATTCTAAAGGAATTTTAACAACTATAACATTTTGAATTAATTCTCAACAGGTTTACCTTGGTGTTTTTTGTTAGCAATGTATTGAAGTTTATAATTTAAAAAAATTATGATTAATATAATAAATTTCGTAATAAAAAATTAAATTTAACTATATAAAATTAAAATAATTATTTTATATTTTAAAAAATTATTAAGTATTAAAATAATTGACACTTTACTCTATAGTCTCAATGTGGAATCAATACTAACTCTGCGTGAGCTGATGTGGTCATTAGTTGTTTATAGTAGGAGTTGCATGTTAAGATGATAAATCTATGGATCTATGGTGCAACAGTGACAATCAAACTGCTTGTGATCCAATGTTTGTATAAATGCTTGATACGAGTTACAGAAAACATTTATCTCAAAGCTCTTTTTAGGCATGAAGATGAAGGAGCAGCCACAGGTTCAAATTACTGAAGGTTGTAAATTGGAGTTTGAATAGGTCTTTATTGAGAATCTCCTCTTTTGAGCACTTGCAAGTTCTTCGAATTCCAACGGTGTTGCTCCAGGAAATAGATATCCTTGGTATTCCGAGTTCACATAAAACAATTTCTAAATGAAGACTGGAACGAAACAGGATTGGATATAATGACATGATATGTGGTGCTCAGGCTTGGATACAACGACACAACATATTCTGCCTTCCGTCCTGACTTTATTCAATGAGAATCCCCTCAAAAAAACATATTTGCCAATTTTCTTGGCATCTTACTCTCATTTTCCCCTGCTTGGAATTTGGAAACATGCGAGATGGGTATAATAGAAGCATAGTCAGAAGTTGATTTGCTACTGATTGAAGACTACCAAGATACCTTGATCCGGTTTTCCCTACAATTTTATGGTCATTTGTCTCTAAAATTAGTTTCTGGCTTTAGAAGTGGAGGCTTGAAGATCATGTAAAGTTAGAGGACGGAAAATCTGGTCTCTGATCCAGTAGCTTGCACTTCTGTGTTCCTCACATTCTGAGTCCACTGGGAAACTCGCTTTTGCCATGTCCCTGAGCTTCTTGCCTAATGCTTTCTGGTCGGTAAGCGTAATCCTTGTAGGAGTTGAACTTGTGTGAGCAATGTCAAGTCCAGGTCCAGGAGAACAAGGGCTGAGCACAGGGACTACTGTTGCAGTCATGTTACTTAACGGATCAATAACTGGTGCTCTTGTCTCTCTTCTTCCTATTTCTTTCTGACGAGTCAGAGGAAGGATAACAGAGAGGCCAGTTTTCTGCGGGGAGCAATCGGCTGGGACTTTTGGCCAATGTTTTTCTGGCAGGAAAGGCAACACAAGGCCTTTAGCGACAAACTTTAGTCCCGTCTTGAGAGAATTTTTCTGAGGATGAGATAGTCCTAAGATACATTCCGTAAAAATGTACCACTCATTTATAACTTGAGCGATAAAAGTTAGGAGTAGCAGAGCTAGCATCACTCGTCCCAGGAGGCTTGCTTCTGTTGTATGCGAGCTATTTGTAGCAATAGATATACCAAAGATGCCCGCCTCGCACAAAAGTGAAACGCTTTCTGCCACGTGAGTTCCCCTCCTGATGTATGGCTTTAGCGTTAGCAGATATGTGAACTGTGTCGATGTGATTGCCAACGCCAAAATCCTTTGGCTTGATGCATTTGATGAGCCAGTTCCTGATATGAATCCCAGCCCAACTCTTCTTAGAAGGTCAAGAACAATGTAAAAAGATCTAACATACCCCAAGGCTCTGCTTAATGTAATTTCTGAGCTTTCCTCATTACTCTCATCTGAGCTGACAGCTCTCACTCTCCCGATCCCAGTTTGGTGGCCTTCATTCCATTTAGATATGGTGCTTGGATCGTTTTGGTCGATGGAAACGACCAATTGTGGACCCCTTAGATTCTCAAAGAGAATCCCAAAGCGTGGGAGGAACAGTGAAGGCAACCCCTCCCTGTAAAACCATTTTCCAATCACCGGCCGCCCAGTAATGAAGAACCGCAACTTTGTATACCACTGCTCTTTGGTACCCACAAGCGCGATTTCCTTATACTGGGAAAAACTGTCTGAGAAGATAATAACTACCAAGAAAAAGCCAACTGATACTATGAATGCTGCAGGGATAACCATCAAGAAAGCCCCTGTGATAATTCCTCCCATCGTTCCACCTGAAAAGCTTCTAATCATCAGTTCAAGCAATCATTGTTGGCCTAAGATATAAATGCCAAATTTTGATATGTAATTCCTCACCTCTTATCACAAATGCTGAAGACTGAGACATGCAGGGTAGCATGAGAATTAGAAGAAGTAGCTCGAACCTGGGAAATGAAAGTGCTCCATGAGCTGCTGTTCTCCTCCTGCATCTTAGAAAAAGCACTGATAGAACATGGATTGTAATTAAAATCCCTCCTCCCAAACCAAGCCAGAACAAGTTCATCTCCAAGTCTTGCCACCTAGTGAAGAAACAAGGTCAACAATGTGCCAACGATTAACAAGAAAAGAACATCTATATGGACGAGATATTGAAGTTAACTACTCTCACGTACCCATTATAGTTTTCCATTCTCTTCACCACATTGGTAGCTGAAAAGGGTTCTCCCCTCTGCATTTTAGATGAACACAGATGTAGCACATTTCTTATAAAATCAAAACATTAACTGTGAACAATACGTAGAAGATACCGACAAGAAGATGAATGAAATATTCCCTAGAATTCAGAGGTAGCCCAAACGAAGTGTTTTCCCTGCCTATGTGCCCCTGTAGCCGGCCACCAATTTGGTTTATTTCAGTTGGTCTTGATATTTGACGTTGCAACGTGAGAGGTGCTGAGGGATGATAAAGCATTTCATGATCAAGAAACCCTGGTCGTGAACTGTTGATATACTTCTCAGTCAGATCAAAATGGTTTGGCCAGACGGAAGTACAATCCTCTTTCCATGGAAGCTTTTGACGAGGTAAGAGCCACCTAAGTCCTTTTGTAGTTTCCGAATATTCTGCGGGGTGATTAGGTGAGATCCAGTCTGACAGGACAAATACTTGAAGGTGCCCAAGCAATCCCTGAGATGAAAAACTATAAGATATTCAAATTTCAAAGGGGTCCGCATTCAGAATACTCTTTCCTCTGTGTTGTTAGATAAAGAGAGACAAAGGTAGATGCTCAATGCAAATAAAGATATGTTTAACTTTGATTGGCTTTCACGATATACCTGTAGATTTTTTGATGGGTTGGAAGCAAAATCATTGGCGTTTCTTGAAGAAGCAGTGCCTATTACTCCAAGGTTGCCAGTGGACACTGAAATTACAGCGGCTGTCAACGACGTTGCTATTACTCCACAAGTCACAAATGAGTACAGCGCCACTGATATTGCAGATGTTGAGTCTTTTGAAATGAAAAGAAGCAGCAGTCACGAGTGTTAGTGGCAAAAATCTCACAACTTGCACCCTTATGATTATACAAAAAGGATTGACTTTATGCAGAGTAATGAAAAGCAATAGAAAGCAACCCAAGAGATTAATAATTCTTACAGAGCTTCACTTCCAGTGTATTGGATTCTGTATTCTTATTTCCTGAGATATCATCCACTTTGTCAGCAGGAACAGCTATGGAGATCATGCCCTGAGCTACAGGAAGGACAGTCAACGAGTGTAAAGCTCTTGAGAGTGCCTTATATCTGGAGAATGCAGAAGTTTTGGCTTTATTTAGTCTTCATCTGGGTGTTCATTGAGTAAGAGAAGGAGTAATTCAAATGAGAGTCAACTATGCACCTGCCTTATAATTTTCCCTCCCTCCACTTTTAACATGGAGGCTTCAAACCCAAAAACTGGCTTTGAAAACTCAACTATCACCTTGATGTAAGATGCTTTTGTTATACTTGGAGAGCTCGTTCTCAGTTCCACTTTAGGCTTTGTTTCATCTTCAAAGATAATCCTTATAGTTAGTAAATCAGTAAAGGCAGGGTGATCGCAATATCTGGAATAGCATACCATAGAGAATTGTAAGCGAGGCAACTGGTGAGACAGCAGTGCCTGTCCTTCCAATGATTAAACCAGAATCTAGCTCCACTGTTATGATTTCAGTACTTGATACATTCTTGAGCTACAAAGTTGAAAGCTATTGTTATTAAATAACACATTTTACAGCAACTTAAGAGAAGATGTTAAGAAAATGAAGCTGGCATTTTACTTCAAATTCAAACTTGCGATTCCCATGGTTTCCGGCAAAGGCAGGCAATATCTTATCGGAATTCACATGCAAGGCTTTTAGGACTTCCTCTGTTGAATTTTTAATGGGGATGCTGAAATCCAAGAAGATTTTCAAGTCCTCCATTTTGTTAGTTGCAAGGACAGTTCTTGGTACCCCATTGATATCCAGAACATATGATGGAACAGGCATCCACAAGTCCACCACTACCGGTCTTCTATCTAAGACGGCAACTTCAGTAAATAACAGAAGAATCTAATCTATGTAATGACCAAGAAAATTCATCAGAAACAACTGACCAAAGTGAATAAGGACAACGGATCTGTTAGTCCTTTTAAAGAAGTTTCCGGCCTTGTCTGTACAGAACTTGTCGACCAATCTGATAACCACCCTCCCATATGTACTTCTGGAGGAAAGAATTACGTCCAGACTATATTTGGAATAAGGCCTGATGGTGCGCAGAGAAGAAACATCAACATGTGCTGGACCATCTACGATGAGCTGCAAATTGAATAGAATGGAGTCTTTCAAGTTCACGACTGTTGATATCCCTTTTTGTGGAGCTATGGATAAGTAACACGAAAACCTTTCAGATCTTTAACACACCACTTACGTCACAGTTTGATGAATTCAAACATTTAAAGCCACCGAGTCCACTGCAGGCTTCACTGAATGTAATATCAATGCTTACCTTCTCAGCATTTGTGTATTTCTGTTTGCTAAATATTTCTGCAGTTGGTTCAACTGTATCTACATGATAACCATATCATGAGACAAACAAATAGTTAGATATGGTCATTTTTCTTGAAGACCAGACGATAGTAAGTACTTTCCCACTTAGTAGTTCTTTTTTGGTAATCAACAAAGAGGATAGAATTATACTAACCAATGAACCAAGAGTAAACCGATGAGTTCCTTTCTCCATCTCGAGCTGTAACATTGAGTACGAAACTGTGTTCGCTATTCACAGTTAAGTTGTTGAACTCTATAACATCACCAACAGGACATGACCTCCGAGTTTGACCATCAAGCTGCTCAAATTTTCAGTGCAAGGAGTAAGATGGATTCACAGAAGAAGAAAGGTGCATGCTTCGTTCATTCAGAATCTTAAGATGTGTAGAAGTTAAAAAAGAAGCTTTCTTGGATACGGATTGCATTAACTGAAGGCATGCATGGTTGACCAGAAACAATATGGATTAAGAAACCTGTAGGAATGTTTTGACTGATATTAATGCAAGTATGTCATTCACCTCACAGGAAGTGGAACTACAGCCATTGTTCGCACAAGCACTGGAACCATACAGGAAAACAGCAGTAGACGAACTTGAGTACTTTGGTGGAGCCTGATGAAGATTAAGAGGCAGTGTGGACTCTACTGGTATCAACATTAACGTAAAAGCAACTAGCTGTAATAGTTCAAGAAACTTGAAGAAGCTATTTCCAGCAGTTGCCATGTTAAGAGGAAGCGTAGGAAAGGAGAAAGAAGAGGACGAAAATAAAAGGCAGTAAGCGTACGTATGGAGGGAAAAATTGTAGAGACAAACAGCGGCCAGTTAATGTCTACTAAGGTTATATGTTGGAGAGAGTGGAGAAGAGACGTTGGTAGGACAACTACCCCAGCTATTGTCGTCAGTCTCAATAACTGCTCATTTAAAGATTTTCACATTCCTCTTCAACTACCATTAGCCAGCTCAAGCATCAATCTACAATAACCAGGTGAGTTTGAAGAGAATCTGGCTATATTATAGTATTACTATCCAAGCACAACTTGCAAACCAAAAAGCTGGCACTAAGTTTAATGATAAAACATGCCAACTTCATTGCAGGTTCACTCATTTTCTTGAGAAATAATATAATAGAAAACTGAAAAAAAGTCTGCCAAACTTTATGCAGGGCCATAAAATAGGAATGGGGTAACAAGATTTTTGGTATAGATTGGTCTAGTTATTGCGATTTTGGAATGTCATTCAAACTCTGAAGGGGAGTAATGGCCCTGGGCTGTTCTTTCCGTTGCTATATACATAGAGATACGCTGCAGCTGCAAATGTACGGGTGTGGGGGATTCAGAGTTTTGTGATGTCAAAAACAAGGTGGTCCTCTTAAGGATTCTATTGAATGCCAATCCGCATCCGCTAACCTCTAAGAAAGTTTGTGCTAACAGCACTACACAAAGATTGAAGAAAAAGTTTCACTATTAAATATTAATCACTACAAAATATAGAAATTTCGATTTCCAGCAGTTGGATCAAGACCTAACAATGGCATGAACCCCACCACGAAGTTAAACGAAGGACGACATCCATTTTCACTTTACAACCATAACCACTCCTGGAGGATGTGGTATTCACTCTAATCTATATGGATCTGTACAACCCTAGACTATACACTTTATTTCCTGGAAGATGTCATGTTTCTGTTCCGGTTAAAACTGAAAGTTTAACGGAAATAAAAAGACTCATGCTTGTCCACAGGATTGGCCTCTATGTGGCAGAAGGAATTAGGTCTTCAGCACCAAAACCAGACTCAGGAACATCATCGTCAGCTACCATCCAGTGTAATTTAGGTCCCTGAACATAATTTCACCATGAAATCAGACCATGACATTAGGAAATTATTAAGCACATCTCCATGGTAAAAAGCCCACCTTTCCTTGTCGAATGATTTTTGCATAAGGTCCTGTCATATCAACTACAGTAGAAGGATCAGCCACTCTGACTCCAGCGTCAACAACAAAATCAAGGCCCTGCAATTGTCAAGAAGACATCCCAAAAGTCGAGGAATATGGTCGATTATGATCCTCCAAATGCTCCACCAAGAAAAAACAGAGAGCCATGCAAACTCAAATATAGATTTATAAACACGTATGTCAAGAAAAAAGGAAGAAAGGAACAAAAGGAAGTAAAACAAAATGCATGTCGAAGCAAAACACCAGTGTCATGGAACAACCAAAGAAGCCAATTGCAGCTAATTATCAGTCATACAAACAGATTAGACTTCTAAATATCATACCTCTGGTCCATATATTTCAGCTATTACAACTGGATCTATCATCCACTCATTTTCCTTGGGCGACTTAACACTGACACAATGAGCACAAATATAGTCTGAGAACATAGCAATCACTTTTTGGGGAATCAAATTACGGTATTCAATTTGATAAAGCTGTAATTGCAGAAAATTGTAAAGTTTTAAATTCTCAAAAAAAAAAAACACGCATCCTGAAAATTGATAAACATGTCAAAGCAACCGACCTTGTGGACATAAGAGGCGCATCCATCTTCTCCAGTATTGCCTGACATATGGCATCATAAGGCACACGGACACCTACATTTTTTCTTGAAGCATATTTGGCAGTTGCAGTTCCATACCTAATGCACTGTTTAGGTAATGCTTTGCTTGCAGTTAGGATGAAAGTGTACTGTCACATGAAAGCATGTTTCAGAGTCAAAATTAATGTTCTAAAAATAAGAGGAGCCTATTTTATCTCCGGGTCACTTGAATTACAAGATCTCCATCAGGAATCACAACTCACTCTCAATCTCACCTTGTTCAAACAAAAGAAAGCTACAGAATCAATAATACACTCTGATATTAAATCTCAGAAGAACACAGAGAAAGCAAAACAAACTCAAGATGGTCACCAGGATGTATCCTAATGTTTCTATTATGAAGGGTAACAAATACAAGTGGGACATTAGTAGGAAGTAGAAACGCATAAATTGGCCAGGAGAGATGGCATTGACTGTTAATCTCTGGTAACATTGCGATCAACGTTTACCCAACTTATAATCCATAGCAATTACACATCATTCATTCGATGGTTAAGTTCCTACTGGTATGCTGAAGTGAATCATTTAGAATCCTTACAGGCCCAGGTAAGCAATGCTTGACAGCTCGAAATATATTTGCATGGCCTTGACCATCACCGCGGGGGAATCCAGTTGTATAGGTATCTATATCTCTCAAAGAGTGGCATAAGATGCTAAGGGGCTGCAATGATGACATGGTATTAAAATTCAGGTAAAATATTAAACGGAAAAGATCATAATGCAGCCAATGATATCAATGAGGCTCGTGAGACGTGAATTTGCATCACCACAAAGAGTGAGACTTCAAATACGATGGCTATTCAATGTCAAGACAGAGATTCTCTTGAAGCAGATAGCATTTCAGGTCTGTTTCTTGCCTTGGAAGGTTCTATGTTTTTGATTCTGTAATGAGAGAACGAAAATACAAGCCAGAGGTCACTCCCATAACTGAGAAAATAATCAATTAACCATAAAGGGCCAGATTTTAATAGCAAAATAACACTACCTACCTACGAAGTCTTTCAATGGTTGAGTGGCTCTTTAAATGACAAACTATTGCATATCTAACAACCAAAAAAAGAAATAAACGACGTTAAGATTTAAACATTATACTTCAGCTTCATAATGATGGCTGAAATGATTCATTATTGTAAAATACAAAAAGCAATTAAATGAAGGACCCTGAGAGCAGTCACCGATTTCGGAGCATGTAGGATATGCAATCAGGACTAGCAAAACCACGTAAATTCATACTCAATGTTCACACCCAACCAATCTTGAAAATATTCATCATCAGATACAATAAGAATACATAGGGTGGGTAGAAGGCAGAAAATATAGACAAGGTACATACACCGTATCTGTAGGAATGACACCTACAGCTCCCTGTTTTAAAAGTTCAATGATCGGATCCAATTTCCAACTGTCTGCTCCAGATGGATCTGCTTCAACATAGAGCATGCCATCCTCCTGACGTTATCACATCCATAATGAGCGAAATAATATAGTTGTCTAGATACGCAAATCTATTTAGTTAACATCCTCCATTACGAGCAGAGTTGGGAGGAAAAAAAGAAGACGAAGACTGTAGATACCGAGCATTAACAGAGAGAAATTAATTCTGAAAAAAGAAGTCCATTCAGTCAGAACTCCATAGTTCACAACTGTCACCGTACTGACGGAGAATAAGTTGGGAGCTTACAAAGAGACCAAACAAGCATAAAAGAAAAACAACGGGAAATTAGATGTGCTTAATGACTAGGAAAGGCATTTCAAAGGAACGAATTAAAAGTACGAACTAATGGGTTCTGCTGAAGTTCTGTGTGTAATCGACTCAGAGCTAGTCAAGCCGGAATTGCAACTATTTTGTTGTTGAATGCGACTTTGGATTACATAATATACACTCTGAAAAGTTAAACCAACAAGCATACAAGATGTAATAATCTTGAGACTGTAAAATCATAAAAATTTAATCCTTGATCAAATTAACATAAAAGAAGCAGTCTTCTTCATTTTTTAATAACCCCAGCTCCAAAAAGAGAAGAAGAAGAGAGACCACCTTGAAGAAACGTTGAGATGAGTATTTGAGACGCTTGGGGCTTCTCTTGACAGCCATCATCAAAACACGAAGAGGGCGAGAGCATTTGGGATTATAAAAGGAGAGTCTTGATGGAAATGAAGCAAAGTGTTTCCTCTGTGACAGTGGTGGAGGTAAAGAGAGGGAAAGCATACACTGCAACCTGTTGGTCTCTGCCATTTTTGGCTTGTTCTTAGTTTTCTGGGATCACTTTGTCCACTGCTATCTAGAAGTGCGTGTATATATATAAACACACAGAAGTTAATGTTTATATTCAATTAACATAAAATCATAATTAGAAAGAGATCAAGAGAGATACCAACAACGACGGAGATGATGTCACTATGAATGTGATTGCTTTGTTTTTTCTGCAACGACGAAGAAAAATTCTCTCTTTCATGCCAAAATCAATTTAGTACTAACTACTCTAGTATCGAGCTTAATAGAAGTGGAAACTTGGGCTGACTTCAAGAAATCGTAGGGTATCTTGGTTAACAAAGATGGTCAAAGTATGATCCATCCCCTGTAATGAATCGACTTTATTCTCTTTCGTTGTTTTTTACGGTTGTCTTCAAATTTAATTGTAGTTAATAAGCTTGATGTTTTAACTAATTAGTTCACTTCAAATGATGTTTGCTACATCTGTTTTTGTTAAACATGTGGCAAGGCATCACATGAAGATGCTCCAGACCTAAATACATTTCTCAGGTGACAATTTTCTAGACCACCATACTAATGGATCTAATACCGCATACCCATAAATAGATTCATAAAAAGAATTAACTCATTTATCAGATTTAATAATGATCCAGGAATATTGCTGAGCCCCAAAGTTACATGTCAATGAAAGATCACGCCTTTCTGAGTCTTCTGCATCGATCCGCCTGCTCAAATCTCTTATGGGTGCTCCAACTAATCCAAACTGACGTTTTATCTCATCTAGGAGAAGGTGTAGGAGGTGGAGGCATCTGAGATTTTGCAAACCCAATCCAAGTGACAATGCCAACAGCAAGAATTATCCATCCAAATATGTCATACTTGAGATCACTACTTTTCTTCTTCTTTGGACTCTGAGACAGGAAAGGAAACAGTTAAAATCCAGATTGACAGGTGAATTTGACCTCGAAGCACATAATAGATGGTTTTATGGCCATAAAACAAAAAGAATATTGAAAAGCACACCTAAATCCCTCTCTCCCACACAAATGGCACAATCTTGTTAAATTGTAGATATTCATCAAGATGGCCACAACTCAAGGAAAAAAAAATACATACTATATGGCGTTCCTGCAAAATAGCACAACATGCATATAAACTACAATAACAGCATGAAGTGTGTATGCCTACAAATATGTTTACCTACAACATAAACCAAGTAATGAAATTTCTAATTAAGCTGATATATAAATTTATTTCCCAGTTCCTTTGGGTAAGGGGTATACAATCTCCCCACATTTGTGGAAAATTCCAATGAAGGACTCTATTGAAATATATCAATGGTCAGATAAAAGTTGGCATTGCCACTAGAAATGCATCAGATAGTTCCTGAGTAACAAAATGAGAGATAAAGCATAGGGGCAGTTTACCTTTGCACTCGATGAAGTAGATGGTCCAGACGTTGGTGCAGCCCCCATTACCTGTTGAACTAAGCCATGCTTATGAATCTCGGTATGCAGTTCTGGAGCCTGAACAGGAAAGGACAAATTTTTATGGCACAAACCCAATACAAATGACCCATTTCACAGCACTGACATTTCAAGTTTATGGCAACAATCAAAAATCTATTTTTTCATTAACCAAAGATAGCAAATTGCACATACTACAACCCCGCACTTCTCAAAATTTTAGGACTGACTCTGAACCTCAACCGGTTGAAAGTGTGTAAAACATCTACAATAAAGTGGCTAAATGTTTAAAAACCAGTAATTGACAGGTGTTTATAGATTTTGATCACACCATAGCAAGCTGACCAAGGAGCATAAACATCAACTGTTTTGGAAACCTTGGTAACTAGAAAAATCAAACAGTTAAAATACAAAAAATGAACGTATTCACGAATTCTCCTCTCTTAGAGTTCCTGATATAATCAACAAGCCAGCTAAATATGGTTGTGCATAAGTAGAACCATATGTTACTTTTGAGAACTTGAATGAAGATAGCTCCAAATTTTCATTATCGAAACAGCAAAAAATTCAACATCAAACGCCAACTTTTGCATTCTTAAGTCCCCCCAACACATGAAAAGAATGATAACGAACAACATATACCTTAGAAGTGACTTCCAAAGACTTCATATAAAGTTCATTCCCTGGATCCTACAAGAGAGGAAATTATCATGACCAAGCATCTAGAGTACCAAACAGAAAATAAATAACAGCAAGATTATAAGATTTTGATTGAGGATTTTGAATGACGAATACTTCGTCAACAGCTTGTTGGAAGTAGACAGACGCTTTTTCAAAAGAGTCCTCAGCTTCATCCTGATCAGGGGTCAAAAATCCCAAAGAAGTATGGGCATTTCCCAGGCACCATATTGCATCGTGTTTCTTGGGATCAATTAGCAATGCTTCCTCCAGCTTTGAAATCCCCTCTACATGATTAAACGACAGCAATTAACAAATCATTTTACCAATGAAAATCAGTCCTTTTGGATCATGCTACCCACAAAATAAAAACAACCCAATGCATATTATCACTACTCATCCTTCCATACCCAATATTATGAAGAAAAATATAATCAATCCAGATGGCATGACTTATCAAATAGTTCAATTTATAGAAACATTTAGCAACTCTAAGAGCATATTAAAATGGATCGATAACTAAAGCCTGTGGCACTAAAGAAATAAAGGGGAAAAAAAACAAATAACTGGCACCTAGAATCATCTTCTTTGAATCTTGCATACTCTGAAATTGAGCCAACTCCAGCAATGCTCCTCCCCATCTTGTTAGGTTCTGCTCATAATCAAAAGGGTATAAAAATTTCAATTTCCTAACATAAAATTCACAGAAGTATCGCATAAAAAACAAACTGACAAATTCAGACTTTCGCTTGTAAAAGTTATCCGCTTTGGTATGAAGGAATTCTTTTTCTTTATTAAGGGAACAAAAATTGATATATACGACGAGCAGCTTAACCGGAACTGCTAAAAACCTCCAAACTTCAATGTTCGATTTCTCATTAACAAAATACCAAACAATAGGGGGGGAAAAAAGACTCAAACGCTTTTTCTCTTCATGAGAAATAAAGTTACTTAGCAATAAAAAGCAACCCACTCTAGAAGAAGATTAAAGACTGCTTATTAGCATCTGAAGCACAAGTAAAATCAATCACATAAGGAGAGAAATCTAAGAGCCGAAAACTGACATCAGTATCAAGAGGGTTCTTAACGTAAGCAGCCTCGGCGGTTTTGCGGGCGTGCTCAAACAACAATATCCTGTCGAAATCATTCGGCATCTCCATGACGTTCTAACAAATCTATACACTACAGAGTGAAATCGAATAGTCTAAAACGGTATGAAGAAACCGACTATATTTATAAGTTTTGTGTGAATAAACTTTTTTTATAAAGGGAATTATATTTTAGTCAATAAAATATTATTCATGGATGAAAAAGAGAGTATTTCACGTTACTCTTATTCCATTATAATAAAAAATAAGTTACTTTGATTTAACCAAAACCTATGCCCATTTGAAAACAAAACTTAGGAAAAACCCAATTTATTAAATCCTTATGATTTGCAAAAGGTGTCAATTAATTATGATCATCAACTGCCATTTGCTTCATATTTCAATTCCAAAGAAAGTTAAAAGATGTTGGGTCAAAATTATTAAGCTTTGACATGCAAAATACCACATTGAAATGTGAATATATAGTAGGTTTTATACATATAATAAGATATGCATTTATTGTTTATGATGTATGAGACAAAATTTGATTGTTGGACTTGGTTTGGTGTTTCAAACAAAATTTTCATATTCATCTTTACTGGAACGTATGCATGCATAGATGAGGGATGGGAAGTACTAAAATTTAAGAAGAAAGCAAAGGAAATGATATTGTATGTCAAATATTAGATGCAATATCCTTAGTGAAGGAAGGACTTTGTTTACATTAGGATGACACTTTTACTATAAGATAGAGAGTTCAGTACATTTACATATACTTGATGCCTTTAATCTAAGTTCATAATTGAATTGCAGTGGTATAGAAATACAACTAAAAGAACCAAAAGTTATAGTTAAAATGTAGTGCACAAGTTACATTTTCTTCATTTTTATTTACATTGAAAATTCAAAATATGGACTTATGTAACTTTTAATTTTTTTCTAGTGATTATGAATAGGTTTACAACAACTTAATATAGAGGTATAAGGCTACTTTATGGTGAAAAGTAAAACTTGAGTTGAAATATATTGATGGGCAAATAAATATCTTTGAAAAAGTTGACCTTGATTATATCAACTATAGGCAATTATGTGAGTGGGAAAGGATTTAGGGTACTTTAGGTTGAAAAGGTATACTATAGCGTACCATTTGTCAAATATAATGAGTCATTAAGACTTATTAAATCAAATGAAAGTGTATTAGGCTTATCAACTTGATGAAAGTTCATAAAATGGTTGATGTGTTCATAAATCATAAGTTAGACACACCAATCCCTGCACCTGACATTTAATTTATAATTGGAGGAGAGGGGCTTATTACGAAGGATGGAGATAATACATATTTTAGTTGATTCAATTGGTAACTAGGGTGATGAACAAGTTGGTGACTAAGATGATGAGCTCGTACAAATCTATTTTTAAGTAGAAATTCATGATAATTTTCGTGAATTTGAATTGATTCAAGCAGTAATGAATATCTAAGTGAAAAGGAGCCAAGTGAAGCATTCCAAAGACTAAATACAAGTATTAGGCATAATCCAACTAGTATGGCACCACTTTGGAGATTGGGCATAAAATTTAAAAATAAAAAGAATTAAAGATATTCTTATGGATTATGTAATACAAAAAATGTACAATTGGTTGGAAAGAGGTAAAAGAAATAGGATCATGGTTGGGTGTATTGAGTGATGTTTATGGTAGTTGTATGTTGGATGTGAAAAGAACAAAAAGTGTTTCAAAGTGAATAATACCAACCTGATGATAGTTATTTCACAAATTAATAAACCAAATTTGGTTTATGCTAAATTCTTAGTGAGATATTTTAGGGATAAAATCTTAAGAACTATAGTAAATCTATAACAAGAATGGTTAAAAAGAATAGAGAGAAACTAAATATATTTGTTAACTCAAGTGTATGTAGACCAACAAAGAGGAAAATGAGAAAAGAGAGGGCAACATATTTTGTTAGTGAATATGCTAAGCTGCAAGGATATGTACATGAGTTGAAGTTTAGTAATTTTGGCTCAAAAATTGAGTTATAATTGGTAAGGAATTATTTAATTTCTTTTCTATAGGTAATGAAAATTGCATTTTATGGAAACAACTACATTAATACAATATTCATTGCATTCTTTATTATCATTTAATAAAGTTCAAAAGGTTATACATTTCCTTTAATGTCATAAAAGAGGATGGACACATTTGAGATCTTTTTTGGGGATAGATGGCTACTTTTTGAACACAAGATACCAATACCAATTACAAAGTGCGTTAAGGAGGGATGGAGATAGAGACAAGTATCCATTGCCATGGACTATTGTGGGGTGGAAAACTCTAATTCATTGAGTTTGTTCATGAATCTACTCGTATTTAATTTTGAATTAAATGATGGTGTTGAACTTATAATTATATCTAATATGTAAAAGTTAACTTCAAATTTTAAAAGATTTACTAAATTATTTGTAAATTGTTTTAAATAGTTATAGAAGACCTTTATCAAATGCAATTCAAAGAATGTGTGGTAGATATATATACCATAATTGACATAGGAACTAGAAAGGAAAGGCTTTGAGAAAGCAGTTTATGGATTATGTATGGCTAAAATATAGAAGATTCCAACAAGCAGCTCAAGAGGCTTGATAAAATAAAATTGGATGCACTTCTGCCTTTCTTGAATATCATAAGAAAAGGTGGGCAAGACGTTACCAAACATTTGAGAGGCTTGATAAAATAGAAGCACTTGTGCTTTACTTGAATATCCTAAGGAGATGTAGACAAGATGTTACTAATCATTTAAATTTAAATTCCCTGGTAGTTGACAACAACATAAACAAAACTTTCAACGTATAGATCTTACCGGCTAAGGATAAGCCAGTAATTAGTATAATGGAAATAATTAAAATCATACTGATAAAGAGACATGCAATAGAAGACAATTTATATATGAATATAAGTCAAACATTGCACCAATCATTATGAAGAAGTTGGAAAAGAAAAAAAAGATTCAATTTAATTGAGAACTGTTTATAATGGAGATATGGAATATGAAGTTTCAAAGGATGATGAAAAACATATTGTAAGAATTGGTAGACAACAAACTTGTAGTTATGGGCATAGGATCTATATAAATACCCTTGCAAACATATGACAAGTGCAATTCATCATTTCAAACAAAAGGATAAGACATTTATATATAAATCCTATAAGAAGTCCAGTTCCTTAATTTTTATAACTGTACATTGTAGCCTATTAGAGGTAAAATTCTTTAGCCTACAATTGATGTAGAGATGATATACCTACCAACTAAAAGAATCATGCTAAGGAGACCTAAAAAATGTAAGAATGAAATGACAAAAAAGGTTTAAAGATTTGAAAATTCTAAAAATATTGTCTAAGAAGGGACAAGATCTAAAATATGGGAAATATGACTATTTTATCCATAGCTCCAAAAACAAAACGCAATAAGGAAGGCTCAACATTACTTATTAAGGATTCTTCTAAAATATACAACTTTACATTGCTATATGAATCATTTATAATATGATTTATTTTATGTCATTTTATTCATTAATTTTTTCTTGCTGTTATTCTTATTGTTATTATCAGCTTATAATTGAGACATCTTCACAAGTATAGAAAGCTTTAGTTTATGATCAACTATCCTGGTTACAATAATTGATGAATATGTGTTTTTTTCATTAATATATGTTATCAGCAAACATATTTGAAGATATTATCATGCTGAACCAATAAAGCAATATGGTGAGTTCCATACATGATATTAATTTATTACATTATTAACAAGTAATTCAAAGTAATATAGAGAATTACATGTTTGTTTCTAGGTTGGTTGTCCTTCACATGCCAGTAAAAGAAGTTTAAAGATGTTGATCTGTATACGTTCAAGTTATGCTTTGAATCTATCATTTAAACTAAGGGTCTAAGTTTTAAAATACAATATAACATCATTTTATAATAATTACAAGCTGAAGAAAAGAAGAAGATAACATCATTAACATAAATCATCACGAAAACAAGTTTTCCAATCTAATGTAAATGAGGGATGCAATGTGTTGCTGAATCAACCATATTAAATATGATTGCATAAAAACTTATATACACTTTAGTTTCATATATACTTTTGACATAACTTTTGGTTGTATGAAAAAGATAATTTAAGATGCATTGCATTATAAACTTGGCTTAGATGCCCTGGTGGTTTACTTTGGTAAATGAAGGATTTGTTCTTGCTTATGGTGATAATGTAAAAAGGATTTAAAGGCAATGCAAAGGATCCAAGAGGAGCAATTTGACTTTTTTATAACATGGAGACCAAGCTATGTTCCTGGGTTACTGGGTAAAGTCTAACAATAATATTAGAAAATTGGCTTTATGTGCTTTCAATTCCTAATGATTGTAAACGTTCTATGATATATTTAATATTAAGCGGTGAACACAATTCTGAGGTCAATAAAATGTCT
>JAOSBL010000008.1:8678138-8688670 GCA_027568915.1 Erythroxylum roraimae
GGTATTCCATAGCCAGAGTCGCATAGATCATGGATCCAAACAACGACGTTCAACCTCAGCAAGATCAGGCTGAACCAAATTATATATGCCAAATTCTGTACGTTGACAGGTCAGAAGGATAACTGATATAAATTAAACAAATTGTTAACAAAAGTTAAACTTGTAATCAACTTTTAAGCAATGTGTTAAGACTCATTTATGATTTGATTAGACTCTATAGATCCATCATCTGTTTTATGGTCAATGAATTATTGCTAGGGTTGGAATAGACGATCTTCCACTTACCAAGGTATTCGTACGCTGGTGATGTATTCAACAAGGAAGTGAATGATACTTACTACTACAATACTTTACATAACAAAATTGATAAAGAATAATAATTATCGGACGTCAAAGTGTATTTTAAACCTAACATTTATACTAGAATTTAAGTTAAATCTTAAAATTTTAGAGCTTTTAAGTTGAACTTTAATGTTAACACAATGTTCAAATTGGACTTTATAAAGATGAAAAATTTGTTAGTTAAATGTCACGTGATTTAAAAAATTTGACTTTTTTGAAAAATTTAATATAATTTACTCTTATTGACGTGACATTCTTATTTTAAAATAAAAATAAATCTCACGACTATATAAAATAAATTATTTTGACCCTTTAAAATTTCTTTAATCCTTACTTTTTTTAGACTCTTAAATCTTAACCGTTTTGAGAGGATTTCTCAATCCTTAATTTCTCTTCTTCTCTTCAAACAATTTTAGAATCAACCCTAAATTTCTAATTCTTTCTTCTTCTCTTTAGGCGATTGCTCTTCCTGTAATGCCACCGCCACCTCCACGTCCACCATTAAAATTACATCCTCCACCACCTCTTAAGAATAGAGGATCAACGTTGCCACCGCCACCGAGACAAATGTTTCATTTCCATGGTGTAGACTAGAAAGAAAATGGGAAGAATAACCACCCACCATTAGTTAGCATAGGCCGTAAGATGAACACGGGCAAACTTTGTTTGTGGGCATTACATCAATATTGCAAATTGGGGTCGTTAGCTTCTTGGTTTTCAAAAGAAGGCAGCTTTTGGAGATCAAAGACAAATTTGAGAGTTATTCTAGAAAAATTTTTGTTTCAATTTCATAAAAAAGATTCATGTGCTGAATTATTATTTTTTATCCCTCTCGTTTCTCTTTTGTAATGATGATTGCACTTAATACCTAACGGAAACTGCAACGAATTCAAAAATTGTATAAAATATTATTCATGAAAGTACCAAATCATTATTCCTTTCTTACTTTGCTTTCTTCGAGATTATTATTTTATGAGCTTTTGATGTGTACATTGAAGAAAATGTACAACTTTAAATATGAGGAAGGGTTTAATAGAAATTTTAAAGAAAATTTTAAATTTCTTAGGCTTATTGTAATCTTTATTGTTTATTTTTATTACCTAACAACCCAATTTAGTTAAAATATATCCGAAACACTTTTATATTATTATTGATTATTGAATTAAATTATTATGAAAAAATGAAAGTTGGATTAGACTTTCTTTTATAGGTAATATTTTTAGTAGTCATTGAGATAGTTAATTTGAATAAAAATTGTATATTATTTAGATACATAAAATATATTGGTGAGCTTTTGAACCTAAGAGTAATATATCATTAGTTTACTCTATTGCTCTTTGTTGTGTGTATCGTGCATAAGTGGACCATATTGTTAAATTAGGGAAACTAAAATGATAAAAGCACTTAGATTTAACCATTTGTTTTAGCCTATTCTTCTTTGAATATTACCTACCTTATGTTATCTTTAAGAGTAACTGATTTTGAGACTTAGGTTTTTCCTTGATTATAACCATATTGCTAGTCAATTACTCAATTTTTCTTGAAAATTTTTAATCATCTTTGAACCTTGAAGGATTTGCATTTACTTGATTGTATAAAACTTGATTATATTGAAGAATTTTAAGGGGAAGTCCATTGTGCCTATGATTATTAGTATATGGTGATTGACAAATTTATTTTTTCTTAAATGCTTTATCGTTGTTATAATTTTATATTCTCTCCAAGTTGCTTAGAGTTTAAGTTGAAAATTATGTATTGCAAGTAAATAAATTTTAAAAAAAAGAAAAGTTGTGATATTTGTTGGAGAGTGAGAAGAATTATTTTTGTGCGAACTGAAATCTTTGCTTAAAGGACCAATATTATGAAAAACCAAGTTTTATGTAATCTTATTTATGTGAATTTTCTTCACCTTTTTACCTTTTAATTATCCCTTTTATACCTTTACCTAAGCCTCATCATACCTTTTTTTCTAGTTTACTTATTAGTGGTGGAGATTTGATTTTATTTCAAGCTTATAAGTAAGAATTCTCTTATACATTGATTTGGAAGTTTGTTTTATTTTCCACCGTAAACACTTTGAATGAATTGAGTGAATCATTTATGAGAGTGTGAAATTTTTTGCTTTTAATTTCAGAAAGATTATTAATGTGATTGCTATTGATATCGACTTATAAAAGTTTGTCCTAAGACAACTGGAGTCTGGTTGTGGGCTAATCTAGTTTATATGATATGATAATTTATAGTGTAGATGGACAAGTTAAGGTTAATAAGGGATAGATGCTTTGAAGTTTAATAATTTGGATTATGATTTGCTTAAGGACAAGCAAAACTTAAGTCTGGGGATGTTTAATAAATGATATACAAACTATGTTTTTATTCCCATACTTAGTGTATTTTGCTTGATTATTTAAGAGTTTTTTTTTTGGTTCTAGTTTTGTTCCTAATGTGTTGTTAGGTTTCAATTTCCTTCATAGATCAAAAGTAGGATAATTAGGGTGAAATCAAAACAAACAATAAAAGAATTTGAGTTATTTTTTAGGGTCATGCTTATGTAAGTGATGTACACGCCCATCTGTAGTATTGTGTAAGTCTCTGTGAGCTTGTCTAGTTTTGAAGATGTTTTGTTTGTGTGAAGATGGACACACCCGTGTAAGTCATATACACGACCATTTTCACTATCCATATAAGTTTTTAGGAACGAGTCTATATACAACTTTAAAGAGTGTTTGAAGGACACGGTCAGCCACAATGTAAAAACCCTAATTTTGTAATAGAATAGGCATTTTTAAAGGCTAACAAAAGTGAGTAGTACTTAGAATCGAAGTAAGGAAGCATAATTGGAGTTTTAAACACACTTTTAAACCCTAACACGACAGAAAAACGTGGATTACATAAGAGATCTGATAGAGAGCATTCTTCCGTCAAAGTTTTGGGAGATTATATTAGAGAAAAAGGGATATATAATGGGTTCTCTTTTTTTTCTAATTCTTCTTCTAAGCTTTTGATTATTTTTTATTATTATAAACCAAATTTGTTTAGTGTCTAGGTAGGATGAACTCTACGTTAGAATGGACCTTATAATTTGATTATTTATTTAATATAATTTGATTATTGATTCATTACGATTCAATTATGTATTTTAATTCTTAAATTAATATGTTTGAGATATTAGTTCAATGTATGATTTTATATAACTGAGATCAAGAAATCATTTTGTATCAATAAATTTACCATAATTGAAAGGCTTTACATGCATACCTAAAGCTAATTTGATATAAATCTTGTAGGTCAAGTTAAACCTAATAGTGAAATTTACAAATCGAATAATGCAATCTAAGGGTTTTAACTGAAAAGAGATTTCAATTAATTAACTAAAAATTGGTTATTAATAGTTTTAATAAAGATATTAACATAAGATATAAATTTTTACGATTCAATGATTAGTAATTGAATTGAATGATAAAGGGTTAATACTTAAGAAATCTGAAGGCGATTCATTACCTAGGTAATAGTTACTTGATGTTGATTAATCATAGTGTCATCTACGTTCTTGTTTATTATTGTGTGAAATTTAGCTTATTTTTAATTAAAACAATCATCTTATTTTGTTGGTTAGATAATAGAATAGAGGTCATTATTAGTACCTGTAGTCTTGGTGAGATTTGACACTTGATATTCACTAACACTATATGATAATTGGATAGGTGTGCTTGCCTGTGAGATCTATAGGGTAGGGATCCGCCATATGATATCAATTAGCATTTCAACTTGGGCCTATCTGAAGATGACACTTGTAGCTCGAGATGATGTTTAAGCTGCAAATGTTTGGTCAGGTCATTTGGATCAAAACAATGTTGTATTGTTTAATAACTAAAGAACCTATTAACAATGTTGTATAGTTTAATAACTAAAGAACCTATTAACTAATGACGAAGGGGTACTTCTAGTCTAAAATCACAAAATGGCACTCAATTTTTCATTTCTCCTTTGCGGAAAGGATGTCCGTTATCCAGAAAAATGACGAAGGGGTAAATCGCTATGATAACTGATGCCAAGTTCTGTTTCATTAGAGCATATTCTAAGCAGCAGGACAGTTATGCCTAACAAGTTACACCGAATCTTTTTTAGACGTTTTGCAAGAATAAAAACATTGCTCCTGCCTGAATGGCCATGCCAATCAGGATTGAATGGTTAGTCATAGTAGTAGCTCTGGCCACTGCTAAGTTCAAGCCCCCAAAGTTTCTGCAGATGCCAAGTATGATGAACCACTGCCGACAACTCCCCAACTCATGTGCTTCCAGGACCGTCACCTCCAGCTGCCGGCTTCCGATTCATAAATCGAATTACAGCATCCTCAACCCTGTTTCAGTAACCAAATAAAACCACGTAAGTATAGGACAGCTTTTTTACCAATGAAAACAAGGCTCATTGATGTAGGACAGACACACAAATAGAGTCTAACTCGGAGGGGATGTAAGAATTTTCTTTCATTCTTGTTATTCTATTTCAGGCCAAGTAACTCAATAAAATAGGCTACGATGTCAGAACCAGAACAAATGTAAATATCAACTGTGGCTAGAACAATTGTGAAGTGTAAAGAGTTCCGTTGATGATCCTGAATTCAACGTTGTCCACCGAGCCAATCATATTGAGTATGACATTTTCTACCACCATTAAAATTCAAGCGTGAACCTAAATATTTTGGTGATCAAGTATGGGATGAGAAGCATCTGAAAAACAATTAAAAGCACAAAAGGTAAATTGAAAACTGGACTAACCAGGGTTGGTTGAAGAAATCTGCATGGCGCTCTTTCTCTGCACTTCTGCTAGCTTCTCCAGCTACATGTTTCAAATCCCTGCTTTGAGATTCAATCAAAGCATTTATAAATTCTACAGGTGATTGACTGAATCCAAGAAAGAATGCTCTCCTTCTCCGATGTTCATGAATTTTCCTTATTGCATTACATATTGCTTCATCACAAGTATCAATCTCTTTGCTCTTTTCTGCATTCGCCAATAAAGCAGACAAATCCCTCTGTATTGGAAAGGGCACATCTACCACCACATCATAGCAAGCTGTTCCAGCTGGACTATTCCCTGAAAGTTTAATCTTATGCTCCAACAGAACAGGTTGGGGTAGAAATAAGTGAGGTGATATCCTTTGCGAAACCATTGTAAATTTCATTTTTGCTTCCCCAAATACTTTCTGAAGAGGTGCATCACAACTAAAGAATGTTGGATCATCCAGGTTCTGCAGTTTTCTAGCCTTCACATAATGCCAGATTGCAGCTATTATTCTTGGGCGTGTATCAACCTCAATACCAAGAACTTCCATCAAAGCTGGGGAAAGCTTGAATTTCTCTGGCACATAATTCATTTCCAAACGTATATTTGCAGTGAACTCTTTATCCCCCTTCCTCTTAACCTCAAAACCCTCATGAGGTGCAGGTGATCGAGCTTGTTCCCATATGATAACATGATTGTCAGGATATAATCTCTGATCCAAAGAAATGGTGACTCTCTTGAAAAAAGATGAGAACTTTAGGTACATAGGATTATATTTCTGAACAGCTCCAGGCTGGTCAGGATCTACTCCATCTTCTAATATTCTCCCGACAATCTTAAGAGTCCAAGTTGGGGGATCAGAAGTCAGCTTGGACGGGATGGTCTTAATCTGGTTGGCGAATGTGTTAAAGATATATATACGAAGGGTCTTTTGCACAGAAGGAGGGCTTTTAAGAGCCTCCTGAATGTCAACTTTCTTTCTAGTTAATGCAGCATCAACATGAGATTCAAACTCAAGCAGTTGTGTGTACAAAGCAGACTCTGGCAGGATTGATGCCACCCTATCTTGCAGCTGCCTCTCAGGAAGTTTTTGCTTCTTTTTGCGTGCAGCAGAGTTGAGATCCATAGCTTTTAAAGGAGAAACCATGTTTCCCATAGGAACACCAGGAGGCCGCACTGGGGGCTTCTGCATAAACCTCTTTGCACTTGCATTACCAAATGAGGGTGAAGAAGATCCCAAGTTCCCTAGTCCGGCATTCTGAGCCTGGCCAAGAGAAATACCTCGGGCATGCAGCTGTGCCTGAAATTGAGCATGCGCTGCTTGAACTTGTGCAGCATGAGCCTGCTGCGCTTTCAATTGTGCTTGTGCATTGGCCTGTGCTTGGGACAGCTGGAATTGACCATGAAATCCACTCCCTAGTTGTGACTGAGAAAATGTTGGATTTGTGGGCATTGACGGGTTGACCATCCCCACATTTCCAAAGGGTGACGAGGATTGACCAAGGCCTTTGGGTTGGTTATTGTTAGCAGCCATAGCTATCACTCTGACTTCAGTGTTCAATAAGTTATCATATACGTCACTTAAGCCTATCAAAATCCAACCTTTCAGAGCTTCAGATATGCACAGACTCTTAATCTGCCGATCCGCACAAACCTCAATAAATATTCAAACTTGAAACTATGATCACCAAAACCCTAAAACCCAACAATTCTTAAAAACCAAAATCCTCGAACCCAATTTCTCAAAAACAAAATAAATAAACCACCCTACAATGACAACCAATTCCAACCAATATTCCAAAAACCTAGCATCCAAAGCCCTTGATAAGAGTGAGGGGCACTGAGCTGAATTAGAAAAGGGATTCAAATTTAGAGCGGAATCTTAACAAAAACAGCCCTTTTCTAGTCCAAACCAAACTTACTAAACTGAGATAAAAGATGGGATTCGTAAGATAAGGATGAAGATGAGTAGAAATGAGTATTCAAAACGAAACAAAAAAAGAAAGAAAAAGGGTATAAAAATGGTTTAGAGATTGAAAAGCTTACGTAGAGTCAACGAGATTTAAAAAAAAAAAAGGTTTTAAAGAGCTCTATGATCTCTTCGCAGCTGGGGACCTATGCCTTGATGGAGGAGAGAGAAAAGACCTACCTTTGTTCCTCCCTCTCTCTCTCTCTCTTCGTTTTCTTCTCCACAGTGATGTTTCTTCTTTCTTGAAAGTCTAAGCTTCCAAAAAGTCGCCGGCGGAAGAAGATTGGTTTTTATCTAAAACGACATCGTGACAAGTCCTTCTTCCATAAGTCATATCCAAATTATTTCTATGAATTTGTGCTTCATACTGTGAATTACAAAATGATGTCACAATCACATGAAGCAAGACATCATCACGTGATAAGTGTCCTTAGGTGTATAAAATTATATCCTTATTTATGTTCAATTTATTAAATAATTGTATTAAACAATGTAGTATAAGGCAAATAAGAGTGAATCCTTAAAAGAAAGTTAATTTACTAATCTAATTTATTAAATTTAATGCTTTTAAAAGAAACAATAACATCTTAATAATTTGACTTATATGAAAGAAATTCAAAATAAATATAATCAACGCACTAACACAAAGTCTTTTTTAACCACATAAATAAGGTACATAATCAAAACTTAAGGAAATAAACTTATCACAAATTTTTTTGAACTAACATAAAATCTAATTTTATAATACATAATTATTTTGAGCACAGTACATTAAGTTATAATATTTTCAAATTGAGAAAATATTGAACATACATAATGAAGCACATATAATGATTTCATCCAATATATTCACATATAAAATTAACCTCATTAATAAAAAATTCAAAAACTAAAATAATTACAATTATGAAAACTTATGAATTACGCTAAATTAATACTTAAATAAAAAGGGAAGTTGTGATTTTGGTACTCATAATGAATCTAATTAAATCAAATAAATAAAACATAAATCTAACCTAATATTTACAAGTGAACAAACAAGTTTTTAATTTTATTTAGTCATGTAATTTCAACATAATTGAGATAATATGAGTTATTTAATAAATTAATTATAGAAAATCAACCATCTAGTTTCTATTCATTTCTTTTCATTTTTAGAAATTGAACTAACTCAACACGTCAAGCATAAAGAAACGTAATCAACAATCGCAATTTGATGTTAAAATTTCAGCAATTGCATAACTGTTAAATTCACTCGGCAATCAATTTAATTAAAATAATATCTCAAATAATCAAAATAACATAATTAAACTAGAATTTGACAATTAATCGTAAATTAAGCATCGGAAACTAGAAACAAAGAGATTAAGGGTTTTTGAAAAATTCATTGAATTTTTTTGCCTTTACAGACCTTCCACTAGTCCTAAAAGGTTTATGATTTGTCCTCCACTAGTCATAAACCACCTTAATTCTAGTGGGCCTATGGCTCTCCAAACACTCCTAACGCTTTTCGCTCTATCTCTTAACCTTGAACAACCTTTGACAGAAGAAAAATCCTTTCTTTACTCTTACATTATATTTATAAGATCATAGCAAGCTCAAATGCAACTTCCATTTTTAAATAAAAATGACGAAGCATGTAATGAAATTTCTTAACTAATATAATATTTTTCTTATCACTTTTTTTTATCACTTATATGTAATTACTTTTAGTTATGGAAGCTTTAAATAATATGAACACTTTCAATGATTGCGTGAAAATAAATGAAAAAGATGGAGTATGTAATGATGTCATAAAGATGCATTTAATCTCATTAATGGTCGAAGAAGTGAAGAAAGAAAATTGAACAACTACTTCCTTTTCTAAATTGGAAGAATATTAAGGTAGGTCATTTACAAAATTCAATAAAAAAGTATATTGATGTTCAATTGACGAAAAAGTATAATATATTGAGGGCTAGATTGAAAATTTTCAAGAACTTACAAAAAGAAATAGTAATCGATTGCAGCTTCTCTATCGTTGAAGTTCATGCTACATGTGAATGTTGGAAAATTTTATTTAAGGTACAAATATATTTTTACTTATTGATATATATCATATTTTTTACTGTACATACTTTTCATCAAATGGTTCGCAGTTTAAGAAAAAATGATGCAAGGAGTTTTCAGACTTGTGTCATATTTTTAGATCTACTATTGCAACTAGTTTGCAAGCATGTCCACTAATAAAATCTCCATCAAATAGTATGAAAGAGGAATATACAATTGATGTTGATGAAGTTTATGTATTTAGTGATAAAGAAGGTTAAGTTGCAAATTCTTCTTCTAACACAAAGAAATCTCCTAAGAAGAAGAAGGCAAAGATGACATACTCCGATATTCTTAAAAAGGTGTTGATTATAATTAGTGAACAATAAAAAAAAGAAGATTTACTTAAGAAAAATTGGCTTTAACAACATAAAAAATGGCTTCAACAATATACACTACAGAGGATGGATTTGAAGCTTCATTAGTGAATCAAGAGACTAATATGATGATTGCATGTTTGAATTCTTTATATGATCTAAGTGTTGAGGTATGTAATATGGAAAAGCAATAAAGGCTTTACTTGATTCTAAACTTTTCAGGGACATTTCTATAAAGCGGCCAAATGCAAAGAAGATTGATTAGATCGTGTCTCTTTAGTTATTTTCTTCATGTTATTGTAAATTGAATTCTACTGGCTTAGGCACTTTTATATTAAAAACTATTATATGGTTTGAACATTTTATCCATATGGTTTGTATGAATATTTGGTATGATCCTTTTGACTGAATGTTTGATACAAACTTCTTAAATTTATGTTAAATGTCATAGTCTTTCATAATCGTTTTCATAGTTATATTTAAATGTCTTTATTGATTTTGTTTAATACTGGTATTATAGATACATGGTCTTCTTATCATATTTCGAATCAGATTCAGATGAACTGATGAAGGTAGTTATTATTTCTGTAACTGGGAAAGAGAATAAATATTTTCATTTACATAATCAACCATGTAAAACTTCTGCTCTATCAAGTCATGATTGGATATTGGAGCTTTTGAATAGAAATCCTGTAACATCCTGTTACCCATGTTAGGGCCAGAATTTTGAGAAATTTCTGAGAAATTAGGAAAATGCACATCATGCATAAATTAATTGTGACATGCACATTTTTTAACATTCATATGATTGTACATGTATTCTTTGACATTTCCGGATACAATTGAGTTGTTAATATGATTAAAATGTGTTTGGGCCATTTCGGAATTATTTAGGATATTTTGGTATTTTTAGTGAATTTTGTGAAAAATATTGATTTATGGGCCAATTATATTGTGACATGTGGCAACATATAATTGTGACAAATGGCTTGTAAGTATGGTGACATGTGGACTGCTAATAAGTGACAAAT
>JAOSBL010000008.1:8703114-8715397 GCA_027568915.1 Erythroxylum roraimae
TTGTCCTACTTTTGTTAAAGTAGATTCCTTTAGGATAAGGTTAAGTTACCTTTTTCTAAAGTTGTAATCATGTTGTTTTAGGATAGATTTACATTCCTATCCCTCGCTTCGTCTATAAAAGCAGGGTTCGTTTTAGTTTGTAAACAAGTTATCTTCAAGCTTTTCATAAATGAGAAAATGAAGAATCTTTCTTCGCAAAAATAGTTTCTCTTCTCTTAAACCTTTAAACCCTATTATTGTGTTTATCCCAGAGTGAAAAGATTGCAGAGATAAGTATGCTCTACACTTGCCTTGTATAAGGATCTTGTGTATTAGAACATCTATGACAGTCTGGTAAAGATTCTGTTAGCTTCTAAACATTCCGCTGCCTTGAGTCAGAAGTATTAACGGGAAATGAAGAGCAAGAGTGTGTGAGTGAAGTAGGAGTCCTCAAAGGCGAGAGCAATAAGACCCGTAAAAGCCTAGGGAGGGCATTGAGGGGTGTAAGTCTCCGATATCTGGACTGCCTATGTAGTGATACACACTTCCAATCCGACTTTGGTTAGTCGATATCTTCAACCAGCGAGTGGTTTAGAAAGAAGAAGTGAGTTAGCCTAGTGAGGGTTAACCAGATAGGTCATATTCCCTGTGTCACCGCTCTAAAGGGTTAGAGTGAGTAAAAGTGGCCCATTCGAAAACTCTGCAAGAAGAGGTCTAGAACAGAACTGGGACTAGTCCATGATCTGTCAACCATTGTGATTATGACTGTTCTCGAATCCATTGCTGACGTTATCGATAATTGCTTTAACTTTCTCCCACTTGAGTCCTTATTGACAAAACAACATCGAGTCAAAATGAAAAAACATATTAGGATAAAAGCCTATTGAAAAGATACACATCTTACAGATTGATTGGTGAAGATGGTAGTAGTTCTTCTGTAGGTGTATATCCAATGAGAAGAGTCACTCGAAAACAAACATATAATTAGTATAGTCATAAAAACAACAAAAATAGACATGAACATCCTCAACTTGAACATGTCATCCATAATTCTACTAACAGAGGCTTGGGTCAGCCCCAAAGATAACTGCTTGTTGGGGTGGAGAGTTCAGGAGGAGATCAGAGTCATAGAAAGAATATGTGGTGTGACAGAGAACACAGAGCTAGCAGGTGGGATGAAGAGTATAAGATTTAGAAACTTATGTTATATTTCAGGGGAAAAAGAAAGAAGCCTAATCCGTAATGCGTTGCATTGCAATTTGCAATGCCAAGATTTTCTTACTATGTTAAGTGTCTTTTATTACCAAAGTAAATGAGATACGCTTAAGATTGTTCCTCTTAATGGATTGGCTCCGTAGATACTTTCTAGGCATGTCTGAGTGAGTTACATATAGTTTATCTTTAACTAATTAAATTGCAATTTTTAAAAGATTTATCCTATTACATTAATTGTCTCTTATTACCAAAGTAAATGAGATAAGCTTAAAATTATTCCTCTGAGTGAGTTGGCTCTTTAAACACTTTCCCAGCACGACTAGGTGAGTTACAAACAGTTTATCTTTAACTAATCAAATTGCAATTTTTTTAAGATTTACCCTACCATGTTAATTGTCTCTTATTACCAAAGTAAATAAGACACGCTTAAAATTGTTCCTCTTAGTAGATTAGTTCTTTAAACACTTTCTAGGTATGACTGGGTGAGTTACATACAATTTATCTTTAACTAATCAAATTGTAATTGTTTAAAGATTTATCCTACCATGTTAATTGTCTCTTTTTACCAAAGTAAATGAGATATGCTTAAAATTGTTCCTCTTAGTGGATTGACTCTTTAAACACTTTTCAGGTATGACTGAGTGAGTTATATATAGTTTATATTTAACTAATCAAATTGCAATTTTTTAAAGATTTATCCTACCATGTTAATTGTCTCTTATTACCAAAGTAAATGAGATACGCTTAAAATTGTTCCTCTTAGTGGATTGACTCTTTAAACACTGTCCAGGTATGACTGAGTGAGTTATATACAGTTCATCTTCAAACTAATCAAATTGCAATTTTTTAAAGATTTATCTTACCATGTTAATTGTCTCTTATTACAAAAGCAAATAAGACACGCTTAAAGTTGTTCTTCTTAGTGGATTGGCTCTTTAAACAATTTCCAGGCATGATTAGGTGAGTTACATATGGTTTATCTTTAACTAATCAAATTGTAAATTTTTTAATATTTATCCAACCATGTTAATTGTCTCTTATTACCTAAGTAAATGAGACATGCTTAAAATTGTTCCTCTTAGTGGATTGACTCTTTAAACACTTTCCAGGCATGACTGAGTGAGTTACATACTGTTTATCTTTAACTAATCAAATTGCAATTTTTTTAGGATTTATCCGACCATGTTAATTGTCTCTTATTATCAAAGTAAATGAGATACGCTTAAAATTGTTTCTTTTAGTGGATTGGCTTTTTAAACACTTTCTAGGCATGACTCAGTGAGTTACATACAATTTATCTTTAACTAATCAAATTTGCAAATTTTTAAAGATTTATCCTTCCATGTTAATTGTCTCTTACTACCAAAGTAAATGAGATATGCTTAAAATTGTTCCTCTTAGTGGATTGGCTCTTTAAACACTTTTTAAGCATGACTGGGCGAGTTACATACAGTTTATCTTTAACTAATCAAATTGCAATTTTTTTAAGATTTACCCTATTTTGATTTTTGTGGCAATACTCAATAAACTCCATAGGTGCTGCATTTAATAAAATTTTTTAAACATAGAACATACTATCAATACTTGAGCCTACACTTTTTAGCTAATTAAAATACTCAATCGTTTCGACCGTAAAAATCTTGAACCTTTTAATTTTTAATTCGGCATTCAAGTTTTTAGTTCGATTTACTTTGACAACTCTTCTTGTTAAAAATATCAGTTTATTAATTAATTGATCAATTTTCATAAATTGATAATTTTTTATAAACTAAAATAAATAAATTCATTTTTATTTAATATTTTTCAATTATACTTCAAATTCTTCAATGGATAATTAAAATCTCTTTCAATCATATTTTAAATTATTTAATTTTAATTAATCTTTATTCAATTTTATGACGATCTAATACTGATTGAACCTTTTAAACCTTAAATCTCTTATGTTACCAGTTTAACTTTCGATCTTGTTTTTAAAACATTGTTTTTTTTTGTGAAGTCCAATACCAAAGTAAAAACATATTCCAACTTGCCATCTTTCTCATTAATTAAGCCCTTAAAAAATAAACTGAGATATTAAGTCGTTAAAGAAGCTAAACATCAAAGTACTTGTTAGAATATATTTTATATATTTTCTATTTGGTTTTGGCATTTTTAAATTGACCATATAAAAGATGGAGTTTGTATTTTAATTGAAGTCCAAATTATTAATGGGCTGGTGTTTTGGTTGTTGGACTTTTGACAAGATGGACATCTTTGGTTGAGTTGAGTTGAGTTACATGTATATTGCTCACTTTTTTTATTTAGAAAAAAAATCTAAGACTATACACGTGATTAAAAGAAACCTAAGGGTTTTTTTATTTAAACAAAAAGTGGCACGCATCTCACTTCACATATGAACATAATATATTTGTGCACTGGTGGGCGTAAATTGAAGATTGAAGAATATACAGCAAAAGAAGGATTTTGTTTTGTGAGTGGGTTGCTGTGGGATTACATGTGCGTGTGTTGTTTTATGGCCAAGCAATTTTGGAGTCTTGAAAGTTAAACGTGCAGTGGGTGTTAAAGTGAAGGTGATGTGCGTGCATTTTCTTGGGCCAAGGAAATTATATATATGCTGATCACGCCAACTTGAGATGCTTGAGGTCTGTGATTTCTGCAGAAGTTTTTGTGATTTGATTATGAGTTCTATGTGAATCAACGCATTGTTGTTGCGACTACTTCCAGATCTATTTCAGCGGAGCTTAACCTTTTAGGAAATTGTCTTCTTTTTCTTAAGTGTATTATTATTTTGTTCTTAGTTGATTGATCACTTGAGTTGTTTATTTCTTATCTTTATTGTCAAATATTGTTAAGAAAATCCTCTGTTGAGGTTAGTACGAGGTGGTCGTACTATTGAGTTGATTGAGAAAATCCTCTGTTGAGGTTAGTACGAGGCGGTCGTACTATTAGGCGTGAAGATCTTTCACGGATAGTTAGGTTGTGGGTCGGTTACATAAATTAAGTCGTACGGGGTAGATCAATCTTTTGTAATTTCTGTGAATTACAGTGAAAGTTATTAAGCTGGGTGAGGACCCCGCAGACGTAGGCAAGGTGTGTCGAACTGCGTTACCAAATTTTCGGTGTCTTTATTATTTTTCGTTTGTGAGATTTTACTCTATTTGTGCGAAGAATAATTTGAAAGGTCTGTGACTTAATTAACCACTTCGGTTTTTCAGTACTCGAAACGTTTAATAAAAATTAAGATCAATTAAACATTAATTAATCAATATATATTTAATAAAAATATACTGACACCAAAAATTACTTGTATGACAATAAGTCAAAAGAACAGGATCCCTTCATAACGAGGATAGCATTGATCATGTCTTGTTTGTTTGTTTGTTTGTGTGTTTTCTCTGTTTTGTTCACATTCTAGATTTAGACCTTTGCTATTAATGTCATATCCTCTGTAGCGTCTCGAAAATGCTTTTGTTCCATAGTCATACCTGTTTCACCTTTCAAGAAAACATTTTGGAGGTGTTAGCTTATTAGCTGCTTTTTTTAAGTCTATTAATTAAAAGTTAATTATTTGATTATCTTAAAAAAATTATTAATATATTTAGTGAATGATTTATTGGTTAATTTATTTAACTTAAATAAGTTAATTTCTAAAAACTATTAACTATTTGTTTAATAATATTATTATTTTTTTTAATAAATTCCTAGTAACATTGTTGCTCCCCATTTTATTCTTTACTTTTACTTTATGTATTTTTAAAGTTGTTTTTTTTATTGTATAATTATATCTGTAGAGTTGACTAAATGTGGCACAAAACAAATAATAATAAATAAATTGTTATATATTAATTAAAAATAAATCATCATCGACGTGGGACCCAACTTTCGATCCCTCAATTACTCTTTTCTCTTATTTAATGCAGAAAAAATGTGGAAAAAAAGTGAGTGGCGTTTCACTTAGCCCAAGAGCCGTTTAATTTTGGACCGTCGATGGAAGTAGACTTATCCCGCTAGATTTTCACACGTGTACTTTCCTATATAATTTTATTTTCTTTTAATTTTGCCAAACCAAAATGGACATCTGTCTTGTGGAACCAAATTTATATGTAAGCAAGCAATTATTTTCACTTATATTATGTTGGATGACTTACGATCCTTTCATACTCCATGAAGATATTTTAAATGGAATATTTTGTTTTTAATTATCGAAAATGGAAATAAAGTTTTCAACTTTACTTGATCAAGAAAAAATAAAAATTTCAACTTTCGTACAAATTCTTCATTATTTATTGTTCCCTTGAAAAGGACAACTTTGCTTTCATCATGTAAGAAAATCAACTTGCAATCACACATGTAATAAATACACTTTCGGCAGATGAGGATGATTCATGGGTCATTTATTATCAAACGTCAAAAACACTTAAAAACCATTACACTCATCATCCTGGGACCCCATTTTCTTGGAGAAAAAGGTTTTAATGCGTTTATCATTGCACAAACAATGATGAGTACTTTTAATACTTAACATAATCATACAACTCAAGACAAAGATATAACAGTTGAGTTGGATTCATTTATCCAAGTTTCCATAATTAAATTCCGACAACTGTGATGATAGCTTGTCTACATGTTGGCTTTTACTTTGGTGATCTGATCTGTTTCCAAACGATATAAACCGGCAGCTGCAGAAAATTTTTGAGGCTGCCTCTGTAACATTTTGTAGTTCATTTCCAATGGAGGAGGACTCCAACCAATTGTCTGAAGCAACTATACCTCATACCATGGAGGCTCGAGCAGAAGAAAGAGACCCAGAAAGCAATTCACTACGGCAGCCACTTCTCAAGAGAAATAGAACACTGTCTTCCTGTCCACTCGCCATTGTTGGAGCCAAAGTCTCTCATATAGAAAGCTTGGATTATGAGTACCAACTTCTTTCCTTGTCTCTTTTCATTTTCTGAATAATGTTCATGCTTCTCTGAAGATAAGCGTCTTTGATGCAGGACAAATGAGAATGATCTTTTCAAACATGATTGGAGGAGAAGATCCAAAGTTCAAGTTTTGCAATATATTTTCTTGAAATGGACGCTGGCCTTCCTTGTAGGACTTATAACAGGATTAATAGCCACCCTCATCAATCTTTCAATTGAGAACATCGCTGGCTACAAGCTTCTTGCTGTTGTTCACTTAATACGAAATGAGAGGTTTGTGATATCCAGACTCGATATATTTCTTTCCAATCCATAGTCATCTTTGACCAGAAGTTTTGGTCCCATCTTTGCGATTCAGGTACTTGACAGGTTTAGCCTATTTCACGGGGGCCAATCTTGCTTTAACCTTGTTTGCTGCTGTATTATGTGTGTATTTTGCTCCCACAGCTGCAGGACCTGGTATACCTGAAATTAAAGCTTATTTGAACGGAGTCGATACTCCTAACATGTACGGTGCTGCCCCATTGATTGTTAAGGTAATTGGTATGTCCCAAAATCAGATTCTTTAGAGACAAGGAGATTTAACTGTGATATCACAACAACACACGTTTCGCTGATCCCATAAAATGAGCTTTCTTTAAATGGAGTACACTGCTACTAGATTCCATAAACAGTTTGACCATTTCCTGGAAATGATTCTCCAAATTGAAGCAGCTTATGTTCATGACCTGCTTCAGGTATGGAAGGAGGCTGATATCGGTAACCAGAACAATCTCACGAGTTCTGTGCACAAAATTTTTTTGCACATTTTCTTCTTCTTTCATCTTTTCAATGCAAGATCTGCATAACCCATTAAAATTTTAAAAAGTAATAGCAATGTAGAATTCCAAATTGGTCAAAGACAATATCTTAATGCAGGTAAATCTATTTGTGGTTTCAACTAAACAGACATGTCTTTGGGGCAATACAGATATTTGGGAGCATTGCAGCCGTCTCAGCTGGGCTAGATTTAGGAAAAGAAGGACCTTTGGTTCACATTGGCAGTTGCATTGCTTCCTTGTTAGGCCAAGGAGGACCTGACAATTATCGCCTTAAGTGGCTCTGGCTTCGCTACTTTAACAATGATAGGGATCGCCGCGATCTCATCACGTGCGGTGCTTCATCAGGTGTTTGTGCAGCTTTCCGAGCTCCAGTTGGTGGTGTCCTGTTTGCCCTTGAAGAGGTAGCCACATGGTGGAGGAGTGCACTCCTCTGGAGAACTTTTTTCAGTACAGCAATTGTCTTGGTAGTCCTTAGGGGCTTCATAGAAATCTGCAATTCAGGAAAGTGTGGGCTCTTTGGTAAAGGAGGATTAATCATATTTGACGTAAGTGATGTCAGTCTGAGTTACCATTTGATGGATATCATCCCAGTAACAATCATTGGCATAATTGGTGGAGTTCTGGGAAGCCTCTACAATTACCTCCTCCACAAAGTTCTCAGACTATATAATCTCATTAACCAGTAAGCTATCACTCCAGCTTGCGTTTGTAGATGGCATAAGAATCAATGATCATAGTTTGATAAAAACACTCTGCTGAAGTTAGCTAGAGTTTCCTTTCTTCAAGACCTATGAAACAATTCCATTTTGGAACCAGTAAATGAAAATCTTATTTATCAATTTAATTTCACGTTGGAGTTGGGTAAAGGTTCTGCCAAGTTAATTTGAAACTGAATGTTGCACTAGTGTATGATAATGTTTCTTTTGTGTGTTACAGGAAAGGAAGAATGCATAAGCTTCTCTTGAGTCTGACAGTTTCAGTTTTCACCTCGGTCAGCCTATTTAGTCTTCCATTCCTTTCAAAATGTCAAGCTTGTGATCCCTATGGATCAGAGTCTTGTCCTACGAATGACCGGTCCGGCAACTTCAAGCAATTCAACTGTCCAGATGGCTACTTTAATGACCTTGCCACTCTCCTCCTTACCACAAATGATGATGCTGTTCGAAACATCTTTTCTTCAAACACTCCTAAAGAATTTCAGATCACATCTCTCCTCATTTTCTTTGCACTCTACTGCATTTTAGGACTATTTACCTTTGGAATTGCTGTACCTTCAGGACTCTTCCTTCCGATCATCCTTATGGGCTCAGCATATGGCCGCCTGCTCGGCATTGCAATGGGATCTTACACTAACATTGATCATGGGCTCTATGCTGTTCTTGGTGCAGCTTCTCTCATGGCTGGCTCAATGAGGATGACAGTTTCGCTCTGTGTAATTTTCCTCGAGCTCACCAACAACCTCCTCTTACTTCCCATAACCATGCTAGTCCTACTAATAGCCAAAACTGTAGGAGACAGCTTCAACCCAAGCATCTACGAGATCATCCTGGAACTAAAAGGCCTGCCTTTCTTAGAAGCAAACCCCGAGCCATGGATGAGAAATATAACAGTTGGTGAACTTGTTGATGCCAAACCACCAGTTGTTACACTTTCTGGAGTAGAAAAGGTGTCGAGGATTGTAGATGTCCTAAAAAATACGACTCACAATGCCTTCCCAGTCGTCGATAATGGGGTGGGGGAAACAGAATTGCATGGATTGATACTAAGAGCTCACCTGATCAAAGTTCTGAAGAAGAAGTGGTTCCTGAAAGAGAAAAGGAGAACAGAGGAGTGGGAAGTACGACAAAAATTCGACTGGGTTGAGCTGGCCGAAAGGGAGGGAAAGATAGAGGAAGTAGTCATTTCAAGAGATGAAATGGAGATGTACGTTGATTTGCATCCTCTCACTAATACAACACCTTACACGGCTGTGGAGAGCATGTCAGTGGCAAAAGCAATGGTGCTGTTCAGGCGAGTGGGCCTCCGTCATATGCTTGTAGTTCCCAAATATCAAGCTGCTTGGGTAAGTTAAAACACCAGACTTACACCTTCATCTTAACGAGCAGATTACATTCATCTCCACTAAGACAACTTGAAATAACTGGGAAATGTAAGATCATTCCAGTTTGACTCACTCCATGTTATTATATTTATCATTTGTAGGTTCCTCCGGTGGTGGGAATCCTGACCAGGCAAGATCTGATGGCACACAACATCTTGACTGCCTTCCCTCACCTGGCAAGATCCAAAAGCAGACAAAAGCTCTACTAAGTTTTGTCACTGTATTGGCGACTTATTTAGAGCCCCTGCTTGAGTATGCAATTTTTTAATCAAGTTCCGTGAGAGATTTGATGAGATTAAAGACTTAATGAAGAACATTGTTCAATTTTTATTATTTTTACCTCGGTAACCCGCTACATTTGTTAATCCCTTCCCACAAAAAGAATACAACGAAGTGGTCTATGACAAAATTTCATTTGTAGCCCATCCCCCTGATGTTTCCTATTACGTGTATATACACTCGGGTTTCTTTTCTTCTTCGTGCAGCGTAGCCGGATTCTTGGACAGAACCTGTTGAGACCTAATAAATTAGTTGATGAGAAGTCCTTAAGAGCGCTTTTTCTTCTTTCCTGATTTCTTCTTGAGGTGTGCTCGTTGCCCTCTCTTGAAGATAGCTAGGACTTCAATGCTGCAACCATGGTCCAAATTCACTTTTAACTATGGGTACTTATCATTCACCTTCTCAAGGATGAATTACAAATGCATTCGAGATTATATCATCAGATTCAGAGCACTATTCTATTTTACCATAATACTAAGTGTTACACTCCTCTTGGACGATTAAAGAATTCCAAGTACTATTTCCTTCCTAGTAAAAACTGTTGACCTGAAGAGACATTTGCAGATGCCTCGATCATTTTTTTTTGGGAAAAATTTGTATGCCTTGAACAAATTTGCGTTCAATATTTCTTGTTTCTTCTTTAGTTGCTACCTCAGCTACACGGCCAACTATTCTCTAGACTCTAAGGAGAGTCTGCAACTATCTATTATAGACTTCCACTAACAAATAATGGCACCAAATGCAAGCATAGTATCATACCAAGAATAGTATAACAAATAGGATCATACTAACAAGTTCCCTGAAATAGCATTAGATCAGTGAAAGCAAACGAAGAGCACATATCATAGTTAGATCAAAAAATGTTATGGTGTAAAAGGATTATACCTTTGGGTACCAGGAAAGAAGTTAAAACCATGAGCCTTTTCTAGATACCATCTCTTGCTAGACAACAATGACTTGCAGTCCTGTGAACGATGGGACCAGTTAGCAGAATAAAGAAAAGGAAAAGTAGTCTATATACTTCAAGACATTTCTATAGCAGCGATTAAATGCAAAAAGTACCTGCTTGAAGCTTTCCCATCCACAACTTATATAGATGAGTGATTGGGGTAGAGACTGAGGATCCCCCAAATTTGTTTTGGTTCCTACTTGAACTGAAGCTTCCCTTGCACGTAAAATCCATGGTCTCTTCTCATCTTTGAGTTTTAGGTAAGAACTGTAATTGGTTATATGATTTCTTATAGACATGATTACCAGAAGTAAACTTGATTGAAATAACTGCAGTGTTAAACTGACAAACATATTACGGCAGAAATAGTCTACCCGTTAGGTGATGATTTCTGCTCTTTCTCGTCTGTTGATATAGTCTGTAATGCATCAAGAAGACGTGCATCTAATCCTTTTCTAGGTGGATCAACAACAATAACATCTGATCCCATGAGCCATGAAAAAGGTTCCTATGGAACATCATGGAGAAGAAATCATCAGCTTTGAATCATTTGAAAGCAGGTTTAAAATGCAAATTTTGAGAAAACCTGGAACCAAAGTTAGATACTAACATCTGAAGCATCTGCATGATGCCAGCTGATGTTTCTTTCTACAACATTTGGAAAGCGTTCAACTGTCTTCTCAAAAGATAACTTTGACTCTTTATTAACTTCGACACATTTGACAGATCTGTAAAGCGATTAGAACAATGTTCAATTGAATTTCTTTTGTATCAAATGAAAATTAAGACCTTAGGGACTTGAGAACTTGCACAGATCTTGCCTGCATTTTCTCGTGGCAGCCAATGACAATCCAATCACGCCAGCTCCTGCATACAAGTCAGCAACTGATGCTCCATTAGGAACATACTTTTGTACCTTCCGCAGCAAGGCATTGAAAGCCTGAATTTTAGGGAATAAAAGAAGGAAAATTAGATAATTGAAGTCAGGCTCACAAAACATTTTCCAGATAATATGTGGACCGGGACAGATGGAAAAGGAAGTGAAGCTGTCAACATATGTGTGTGCAATTGCTTCATATTTTTATGGGAATTGATAAGAAAGTTCATCAGGAAGGTAAACTCTGAAGAAAGCATAGTTAAGGTATGATTGTTTAAAAAACAAAATCTTCTTCTTCTTTTTTGGTTTTGATTACAGACAAGAAAGGATGACAAATAATTTATGTCATTACCTGTGTGTTTGCTTGTCCAAAACTGGATGGAGCCAAGGATATGTCAATTCCTCCAACGTGTTCCCAAAAGTCTCTTTCACCCAAGAGATGCCTCCACCTATTCCCGAATATAATCTGCAATAATGACAATAACTTCTATATGAGGGAGGTTTTGAAAAGACGAGGTGATATTTTTTTTCACTTCCTAAATATCATTCCACCTCTAATGCTATACCTTTGGAAACATTTTCCATGAAGAATACAGTTGTCTTACTTTTAAATGTCATTTCACTCATATACAGCCCAACAAAGAAACAAGCTTAGAACAGTTATCCATAGACATGTAACACACAAATCAGGTAATATTACTCTATGCTCCATCATTTGTTATCTCTAAGCACTTATCTTCAGGAAAGATGTGACTCACGTTGTTAGTTGATGTTTGAAAGTTAGCCCACACAGAATGAATTAAATGGACAGTATTCCTGGATCCTGCATTTCTCCACAAGAACTGCATAATGTTTATTTGATAAATACACTAGCATACCTGTTATACACAAATCACAAATAACAGACACATAAGATCTCACATTAGCCAAGGCATCTAGTTTTTCATAGTTAGGAGACCTTTCATTTCTTGAATTCCAAACCAGGGCAACCTGCACTTTACCTGTGAGAAGATATGGAATCAAGTTAAATACTGAAAAAAAAAATACTGTTGTGGACGTATTTATAGGCCAAAAATACAGCCGCAAATTACGTTAATTAGGTTGCAAGTTTTATTTAAATTGCTTAAAAGGTTTTAG
>JAOSBL010000008.1:8715497-8725837 GCA_027568915.1 Erythroxylum roraimae
TTTTCTTCTTCCAAAATAGGCAGAAAGAAGAATTCTAACAAGAACAGGGATATAACAGAGTTGCAAGATTACTCTGTACATCGTCCTGTGACTCGATCTATGACAAAGGGTCCTAACAAATACAAACAATTTCCAAAAGCCAAAACCTTTCAAAATTCCATTGCAACATAAGCAAGTTCAGGATGTAACCATTTTTATATCTGTCTGAGGCAGGAACTGACGTGTTGTAAGTTGTGACAGCCATCTGGAAGACAACACATACAAGTTGTCTCAAACACAAGAACCACAAGCTACCATGATTCTACATTAACAATAGACCTCCACACATTTATTTCAGGTCAATTAGGTATGTTGATTTCATAATCACCTGAACATATCTCAAGTCACCAGTTCCCTCATCTTCATCATATGGGTCAATATGCAACTCAGTGATACCTAAAGATCAACCAAACTATAAGAAGCACATAATTCAACAATCAAACACCCAAACCAGTACACACTGATTAGGTACTTGCACTTGCCCCCTAATGTAGGAAAATCGAAATTAGGGGGTTTAACAGAGCAGTGGTATCAATTCACCTTGTCTCAACAGCTCAACCGCGGCATTAATACTTGGATGATGAGCTACAAAAACCGATACTTGAACAAATAAGCTATGCAAAAGAAAAATAAAACACAATGCAATTGCCTTAAGAGCCATTAAGAACCCAACAAAAGTACCAAAAGATAGTAATTTAAATATGGACCTTTACACTCAGGAATGTCCACTACATCATGAGTGCCCTCCTTGTACAGACCAATCAACGGCTGCAACGAGGAACCGCGAACAGCCAGTTTCGCTCTACACCTCCATCCCCACTGTACACCGAGAGCATAAACTCAAACAGCTTAACGTAGTAAAAAAAGAGTAGGAAATAAAGAACAAAACTTTCATGTATAATCAAACAGAAACCAGCATATAAATACCAATCTACAGCTATCGAAAGTGAAATCAGAAACTCCCACTCCTTCAAAGAAGTTCTCGACCTCCTCCAGAACAAGGGGACGGTGGAGATTCAACTCTTGGGTGCAACCAGAGCATCTAATAACAAGAGAAGCAAACTTTCAACAGCTTTCAAACAATTCAACAATAAAAGAGAGAGGTCAAAAGGATTGTGTGAATGTGTAAGAGCATACGATTGGAAATGAGGGCACTGAAGGACACAACTTTGCCTGGACGAGGGAGCTGCATTGAGGTTTACTAGTGGTGGAGGAGGAAGCTTAGGCGGCGAAGGAGAGGTGCGAACGGGGGTGGAGTAGCGGCGGCAGGTCGTAAGCGGAGAGGAGGAGAAGAGGCAGAGAGGCATTTGGACTTTGGAGGAAATAGGCGGGGAAGTAAAGAAGGTGGGGAGAATGTAATGGATAATATCAGTACATGCCGATAAATATCCTCACAATGCGTTCACCGGCGTCTGCAATCTTACATAAACATATCGCAAGAATTGCACTTTCGACCGTATATGGTATCCGGGTTTTAGATTTTATACGGTAAAATTAGATATTTTAAAAAACTGGATCGAAATAAAAAATTTACTTTAAAAATAATAATAATTTTAAAAATTTATCATTATTAAAATGTTTTAAATACTGGTTTAAAATTAAAAATTTTAAAATATGATTAAAATAAGTATTTGTTACTCGATAAAAAATTTAAAGCTTAATTAAAAATGAGTTTATAGTGTTAATTAAAAATTAAATAAAATTGAAAATTTTGAAATATAATTGAAAGGGACTCTTATTATTCAAAGAAGAATTTAAAATTTAATTAAAAATGAGACTGTTTAGTAAAAATTAAATAGTTTATTTTAATTTATAAAAATCAATTAGTCAATAAACTGAACACTTTTTAATACTAAAGATTATTAAAATAAAATGAACTATAAAGTTGAAAATTTTATCGATTTAAAATTTTTACAATTAAACCAGCAAAATCGATTCAATTTGTTAATCATTGAGAGCGATACGTTGACGAAGATGGATTCAAATCATTTTTAAAAATTAAACAAAAATTGTCTTTTTTTTTGTTTAATTAAATCATTTTTGCAAAAATTAAAATCAATAGAATGAAATTTTTTTAACATAAATGTATGATAAAAAATACTTCTTTCTAAACATATCCTATTTTAAATCGATATTATCATATTGAAGATAGATTAAATATTACAATTTTTTTGTTCTTTTTTTGTTTTATATATTTTTAACACAAGGAGGAATTATGGAAATTACGAAATAGTTAGAATTTTCCTTAGCTATTTTTTATATTTTTATTGGAAATATTGAACAAGCATGAGATTCTCTTATATTAAAAATGTTAAAAAGCTTGAAATTGGGTGAGAAAATAGCTATTTCTTTACATCATTCCTTTATATTTATGATAATATTTACTGAAACTTAACAAAAACTTTTACTTTTGTTTTTGAATATATATTTTGAAAGCATCAACTCTCTCATATATGATAAGTGAGAGTTGAAACAAAGTATTGAGGATAAATATTTTCTTCAATTGATATTCTTTTGTATAAGAGATGCAACCTAATCGAAGACAAAGTTGGTATAAAATTATAGTATGCGATTTAGAAGATATTATGGTTATGATATGAGATATACATAAGATGATACACAAGATAATTTAGTTATGATTTTAACTAATCTTAATCTTAATCATCCTTTCAAACTCAAGATAAGATAGTAGATGTCAGTTTGAATTTGCCTAATAATTCTTAAAAACAATTTGGAAGATGCTTTTTGGTAAATATATCAACTGTTTGAATGTATAGTGCCTTGAGTAACATGTTGAAATACAAAGTGGCACTTAATTTCAACATGTTTTATACATTCATGGAAAACGTTATTGTGATAAATTTGACAGCACTTCCATTTTCACACTGAAGCAAAGTGGTCGAGGAATGTGTAATACTCATATCGGTTAGTAACCATCGTAACCAAAGTAATTTGATGTAGCATCAACAAGAGCGTGATATTTTAGATTTAATACTAGACTGAGTGATACCAAATTTCTTTTTCTATACTAAGAGATCAAAAAATTGCTCAAAAAGAAACAATAACCAATGGTGGAAAATAATATGTTAAATCACCAACCCAATCAGTGTCAGGATAGCCAAATAGTACTAAGGAGGATGGTCGGGTTGTCCAAGCCCCCAAAATAATACCTATTCTCCAAACTTCTTGTAGTAGTCGTGGAACTAGGTCGAATCCCTAGAGAACTGAACACTAGTTTCTTAATTTCAAATAATAAAATTAAATGAGGGGTTTTTGATTAAATAACTGATTAACTAAAATTAATACGAAAACAAAATAAATCAACTGAATTTAAATAGGATAAAGTCAAGATTATCAAACTTCGATTCAAAGGAAAGATCTCATCTAATTATAACGTTGATCATTGGTTCAAAAAGAATATTTTCATGATTCAAGCAGTTAGTCTGAAACATATTAAGATAGCTATAATAAGTCTCAAATTTTGTTGTGATAGCATTTCATATCAGATAAATGATAGTAATAAGCTCCGTGAAAAAGACTAAACTTAAATTAAATAATCTAAATAGCTGTAATTATTCAACTTAGTTTTCTTGTTTATCATAAGTTAAATATGAAAATTCATCAATAACCTATTTGCTACTTGTACCAATCCTTCATAACAATTACTAATCACTGAATTTTTGGATAGAGATAGAATAATCAATATTAAATTAAATTGTCAGATTAATCGAATATCAATCATTCATGAAATATAGGAACTCAAAGCAAGAAATTCTTCAATTAAAAAGTGAATAAAAGTTTGAAACACAAAATCTCACAAGGTTACAATTAGGGTATTGAATCCCCTTGAACCATAACAATTAGTTTAGTCACACATGGCTTTTGTTCTAATAACAAAAATAAAAAGAAAGACTAAGAATTGCTAAAAACGTTAAAAGAGAGAGAGAACCTCTTTCTGTTGTGAGAAACGTCCCTTTTATTGGTTTTTCTAATCTAACTCTAATTTGTAAAGATGTCTATCTAAAACGAATTCAAAATCAAACTCCTTCATGATAAGGATAAGGTGAAGTCTTCCTGACGAATTTCAACTCTTCAAGTGATCAGCCTTATCCACTGTATCAATCTCTTCACTTTATCCAAAATTTGTTATTATCATCAATAGAGTCCCAATGCAATGCAATCTTCACTTTTCATCTCCTAAAACAAAAGAAACATTAATTTCCATATTTAAGCACCAAAATAAATCTAAAACAAGTGAGATAATATCAAATAATATGTCAAGATAAGATCTTATCAGAGGAGTTAGTATAGAAATCTAATCCATAGAAAAGAGTCCCTTTAATATAATGAAGTATTCAAATTATGACAGAAAAATAAGATGAGTGAAAAGCAAATATAAATTGACTAACCAAATAAACAACAAATGAGATATTCGACTGAGTAATAGTGAGATAGACAAGACTACTAACAAGTTATCACTATAAAGTGGGATCATCAAAAGGAGTGTCATCTAAAAGAGTAAGCTTATAGTTGAGTTTATACAATTTTATTGTTGGTGATGTTAGTGTGAGAAAGTAGTTTAGATGCATGGCTAAGAGAACCCAAATTTTTCGTTTCAAAATGTTGACTAAGGTGACACTATAATTATAAAATACTAAAGGCATCATAACCTATTATTACATGTCATCAACATAACTTAATACAAGGACAATACCCTAAACAATTTATCAAATAAATAGTGTAGAATCATTAGGACTAGAAATAAAGCCAAATTAAGGGTATAATTGAATTTTATAAATTAAGCCCTAAGAGCTTGTTTCAATCTATACAAGGTACATTGAAGCCTACAAACCTTACAAGGAGAATGAAAACCTAGAGGAGGATGCATGTAAACTTCTTCCAAAAAATCACCATGGAGAAAGACATTTTTGACATTCATCTAAAAAAGCTGTCATTTTCTAAACTACAACAATAGTTAATAGACTGCAAACAAAGGTTAATCAAGCCACTGAAGCAAAAGGTTTCTTCATAATCTATACTATAATCTTGACTGTACCCTTTGGCTACTAAACAAGCTTTGTAACATTCAACAGAGCCATCAGTAAGAATTTTGATTTTATAAATCCCTTTACAACCAATAGATGTCTTATCAGGAGGAAGATCGACTAAGTCTAAAGTATAAGTTTTCTCTAAGATCTAAGGCTATATTTGGTTGGAGGTTTATTAATGGAATGAAATATAATGTAATATTATTGCATCGTTTGGGAGGAGGGTTTATAATGAAATGAATGGAACGAGATGAAAGAGGAGGTTTTCATATTACATCTCACTCCATCTTAAATAGTAAAAATGAAAAGCCTATGATTTAGGGGTTTAGGATGGAATGTAAAATAATAAACAACTTTACACTATATTACATTATAAACCCTTCATCAAACAACGTTTTACTATATTACATTATGAACCCTTCCATCCCTCCCAAACAACAATTTTCTAATATTACATCCACTCCATTCTATTATAAATCATTCTTTTCGTTTTATTACATTCCATTCCATTAAAAACTTACGTCCAACCAAACATAGCCTAAAGTTTTACAATCATAGCTTGCTATTAAAGAGGGTCAATAATTGCCTCACAATTAGAGTGAGGCCATTGGAGAGTTACAATAGCATAATAATAGTGGCAATTAGTAATATGAAGAGTTTGTCTTACTTGAGTGGAATGATAAAGAGAGGTATCAAGCGTAAGTATAGGTGTAGGATCAACAACTAGTGCATATTCAATAGGATCAGATGGGTTAGGACTAATATTAGGCATATTAGAGTTAGTTGTATCATAACTTGAAAATAACTCAATGGACGAGTCAATAAAGAACAAGGTTTTGGTAGTGACAAATTGGTGAAATTTGGAATGAGAGGATAATATGGTACTTTCTTAAAAGGTAAAATGACGAGAAATGTATAGCATATTTGAAATGCAATCCTATCAATGATATTTATGTTATATCCCATAACTAAGGAAATAACATAAGCGAGCATAAGGTTTTAATTTTGTGTGTTCATGAGGTTGTAAAAGAACAAAAAAAAAAGCACATCCAAAAGGATGCAGGGATAAATAATCAGGAGGCTTACCAAACAACTTTCAAAGGAAATAATTTTGAAGAACTAAGGTAGGAATTCAATTCATGGTATAGATAATAGTAAGATTGCTTCTCCTCAAAATTTTTATGGATATGGAGCAGAAGAAGGTCTAGAACATAATTAAGAATAAGATAGTGTTTCTTTCATCTTGTCCATTCTGTTGAAAAGTACGAGGGCATAAATGTTGAATAATAGTGTCTTATTAACTAAGAAACTGAAATAAAGAAGAATCTCGATACTGCATAGCATTGCTTTTGTGAATGATTTTAATAGCATGAGAAAATTAAGTTTTAATCATGGTAGCAAATGTAATATAAATTTATGACAACTCATAACAATTCTTTAGAAAGTATATCTAAGTGAACCAAGAATAATCATCAATAAATAATATAAAATAAAGAAATCCATTAACTTAAGAAATAAGGAAAGGAACCCAAATATTATAATGAACTAAGTCAAATAGACTGTCAGAAATAGAATCATTAAGGTAGGTTGTTTTAGAAGTTGACAATTTAATATTTAAATGACTCAAACTTTGTAGAACCTAAAAGTTCATAAGAAATTAAAGGTTGAATTTCACTAGCTATGACCAAGGCAAAGACGCCAATGGTGAATGGAGGAGTTAGCAGTTGTGTCTACATACACAAGTTTTAAAGGAAGATGAAGAGAGGTAAGCTTTAATAATTGACTCACCCTGCAACATGCCAAAAAATTTGGCAATGCTCATTTTCCTTGCCTACTAGCAAGTCTTTGCCTTATTTCATGGCTTTAAGTATCAAACATTAGTCGAGACTCCCGAATGCCTACATAGTTTCTCTATTAGAACTTAAGGGCCTAACAAACCACCTATACCGGAAGAACTTGACACCCTCGTTGAAATAATCCGTGGGCACTCCTTCTAATATGATTTTGTAAAAGACTCCTTAGTCGTTGGCACATCTCCAATGTGTCATATTCCCTCTCCATCGGGTTTATTCTTGCTTTTGTATGAATGCTCCTTCACAAGACTCATTGTGCCCAACAAAGCATAAAATTAAGATGAGTAGGAAGTGACCTTTTCCTCCCCTCAATGAATTGGCCCTGTGAGTGCCTCCACTCTGTTAACATGCTTTGTCAAATTGTTGCCTCCTGCCATATCAAAATATTGCTCTAATACCAGTTATTGCAAAGGTTTTTCTAGACACCAACTTATACCGAAGGCGCGTCTAATCCTTTACATGGTAATTTCACTTAGGTCTGTTTGAGTAAAACTCAACCTTGCCACATGATTGTTGACTAATAAAACCTTATTCTCGATCACCTTACAACCCGTAAAGTGTTTATGTAACATCCCAGATCACTCGCTTACAGATATTGTTCGCTTTTGGGCCTTGGCTCAGCCAAGCCCTCACGGTTTTGCTTTTCCCGAGGCCTTCTCAGGAGGTCACCCATCCTAGAACTATTCTCACCCAAGTATATTTAATCTCGGAGTTCCGATGGGATCCCGTCCATTAGGTCATGGAAAACACGTCTGCAAGGGAGAGGTATCCGTACCCTTATAAGGCATACTTCGTTCCCCTCTCTAACTAATGTGGGATCTCACACTCTCCAACCCCCTTAGGGCCCTGCCCTCTTTGGGGTCTAGCCTAGCTGGCACAACGGTTCAGGTACCGACTCTGATACCACTTTATGTTGGGATATTGCTACTGCTCTGTTATCTTTTATACAGAAACTGATAAAGATTTGTGAATTTTGCAGATGTAGAACTTGCAGAAAAGTAAGAAGACACAAATTTTACTTGGTTCGATAGTCAAGAACTATCTACATCCAAGGTTCCCACCTATAGTGGTAAGATTTTCACTAATGAGGAAGAAAGAAATGAAGAAGGTTGTACATAGTTTGAGTGATTTTTGAATCACTTGCAAGAGTCACAAAACTCTCCCAATACTCACTGTAAGTATTCTAGCACACTCCCAAAACCCTTTTCTTTTCACTTTTGATTTCACTCTCAAAGATGATTACTGAAAATTGAAGAATACAATTTTTGTATGTGCTAATATATGTGTCTGAAGCTTGTGTTTTCCCTTTTATTATTGCTGGAGAAGAGGAATCATGCTCTCGGATGTATATGCAAGCATTAGAGGTGGACATGTGCTCTTCACGTGGGCTTTAATGACTTTGTCTTCTGCCTACGTTTTGTATCTTCCTTGCTGCGTTTTGTCTCTTTAAATTGCTGCTGTCTTGTGCTTCAGGTGATGTTGAATACGACACTGCTTAGATTTTTAACATTTCAGACCATGTAAGGGCTTTGGTCTCCACATGGTTTAAGCTTAAGACAAACGACGCTGCTTTGATTCCTATTTTTCCTCTATTTTGAAGTTGTCACGTGTAAGTGTGTAATGCAAGTCAATCTTTGCTTCTGAAACTCAAACCTTTGAGAGCCTGTCTCCTTCTTCGACATTTTAGACATAAACTTCTTAGTTTCTTCATGTTTTCATTGCTTCTATATGTAGATTGATGGAGAATCAGTGATTTTTCTCACACTTGGCAATGGATTCGATTAGACTTATGCTCAAGTTTGAAGCTCCAAGCTTGAATCGAGTTTGAGAAGTTCGAAATTTGATATGGTCTAATTAAATTTATTTTGTAATTTTTTAAAAATAAATTCTACATCTTTATGATACCTTGAAACTTGCTGCATGTCAGATTCTTCAAGATTATTATGTCCTGCTAGCCTCAAGAGCTCAGAATGATACTCCTCCATACTCCTAGAACCTTAGGCATAACTTTGATAAAGATTAAATAAGTGCAACTCATAATTAGGGGGTAAAAATCTAAGAAAAATGGCTTGTTTCAATTTTCTCCAAGATTTGATTAGTAGTTTTCCATTCCTCTCTCGATTCTTTTGAAGATTATTCCACCAAACTTTAGCACCACTATTTAATTTATAGCCCACAATTCTCACTAGTTTATCATCTATGACTTCTATCATCTCTTGAAAAATTTCCACCTCATCAATCCAATCAAGAAAGCCTTCAATGCTTAGATTTCCACTAAAGTAAGGGATCTCAACTTTAATATTGTAATCATCTTTATCCTTTTGGCCTCTTCTTGGTTGGTCTTAGTCTAGATTTTCTTCATCTAGACTTTCTTCCCTAAGAGGCATCTGATTTTGACCTTGAGCTCTCCTATTTTTTGCATTCCTTAGAAGATCAGGTCTGCCAATAGGTTGTGATTGAGGTAAACCTCTGCCTTGAGCTCCATTAATCGGTATTCCTCCATTATTGGCTTGATTAAGGGCCATAATGGTTAGAAGTTAATCTATACAAGTCGCTAATCCATTAATAGCCTTTAAAACTTTATCAAATCTCAGGTTATCTCCTTTAAATCTCTTATACCAACTGACACAGCAGAAGTAGTTAAGTCAAGATTTTAAGTTAATCTCTGAACCAAATCCAAACATAAAACTTAGGATTTAAGAAAGACAGTTTCTTTAAGGAAAATTTCCTGAAGAAACTTTTATTAAAGGCAGTTTTTTTTTGTTCCCCCAAAACATGTTAACCCTCCCTTGTATAAGTGACACATGAGAATCCTAATTCTGGTGTGAAAAGGATTGATTGATACCTTTTCTAAAGCTAATTTATTTCCTTTTCTTGCTGGACAAAAATACCTACCTAATTAGGAAAATTAAAATAAAATAAAACAAAAACAAATCCTAATAGGTATATTACAATATAACCAAATCCTAATAAGTTGAGGACAACATAAACAAATCCGTATGTGCTCAATCTTTTATTAAAAGTTTTACTTTTAATTCGGTTTGATAAACCTGTCTTTATATATACAAGCGAGCTAGCAACTAACGAAGACACTACCAAGAAAGGAAAGTTGAAGCTCACATTAGTCATCGGTTGAAAATAGGAATTAAAGCTCACATTATCTCGTGTAGGCCACACTCATTATTTAGTGTGAACGGAGAAAGACACAAATTAATAAGACGATTGAAGATACCCAATTTCCACACCAACCCAAGAATTAATAAGAATTGATAGGTTTAGTTATTTTTTAAATTTAACACACAAAATAGAACACGAACGATAGGCTTTTGACCATAATTAAATGACTTGATAACAATAAAATTTAATGAAATAAAAGAAGGAAGAATTGACCTTTCAAATA
>JAOSBL010000008.1:8744092-8758343 GCA_027568915.1 Erythroxylum roraimae
GTGTTTAGGAAAATTTTCTTAATTATGATGATAATTAAGATGAGAGTTGTAACATTTAAGCAAGTGCTCACTAAAGAGAATCTTGTAAAATTCTCTCATTAAGCCACTATTCCAGTAGATGAATAATCGTCATATGGTGATATGGTATAAGATACTTAAAGGATTGACTTAGTGCAAGTGGGAGATTGTTGGTTTATGCCCTACAGCCAATCACTTTGGTTGTAGTTTAGTAACAAATTATTTAAAGACATTCTTTATCTTGTACATGTTTAGATGTATATGATAAAGTCCATAGGATAATTGTACATTGCAAATGAAATTATGATGAGATTATAATTATGAGATTCATATTGCATTTATGTATTATTCCTAACTGTTCCTAGTCATTGTTATATTAAGATTGGACATTAATAGAACGTAAAAAGACTAGCACACGTTTTGTTGTTCTTTATGAAGGAAGTAGTCGATCTCATAAGCTAAAGTATAAAGATACTTAAACAAACGTGTGGGTGCTTGCTAGAGAACAAATTTACTGAATAGACCCGATATGAGAAATCCATTTGGAACATTACTTGTATGTTTATGGAATTCTCATTGTGATGATTGTATAAAAGATCCTTTGACTTGGGGTCATCAAAGTTATCTTGTATGGGGATTGCTATGTTTTGATACTACTTATGATCTATTTAATCATAGGTAGTTTATCAGTAGTCATTGGATATATCATGAACTATATGAAGATAGTTGAGTGATCAAGATATGATTCATTACCCTAAAATAATTAGGGAGAATGTTTCGTTGTCCTCGATTAGTATTGATTCAAGAAATCCTTGGCCAAGGTAAAATGATGCTTTGTAAATAGTTTACAAATGTCATTAATTGAATCGATAGCTAATGATAAAGAACTAATATGATTAGACTCAAAATAGAGTAGACATTACTTCCATGCTCTATATCTAATCGGAACATTATATGATGAAAGAATTGAATTATACAGAAAAATTATGCACAGAAAGGTTAGTCAAAACCACTTTGACATTCCTAAATATTTGGATGGTCATGATGCGTTGCTAGACGCCAATCTTGATCTATGATTATAAATTGTTTAATTGGAGAATTAAAGATAAATTAAAAGAAGTTTTAATTTATCTAATTTTAATTATGAATTAAAATTAGATTTTATAATCATTGCCAACATATTTGGGAACCTAATGGGTCTCACATATAGAATGGGTTGAAGAGAGCAAAGTTAATTTAATTAAGTTGAACTTGTAAAGTTTGAAAAACTTTATGATTAAATATGAGATATTTAATAAATAAGAATCAATATGAGATATTGAATCTTATATGGGTTTAATTTCAATTAAATTATTAAAACGTCCAAAGTTTATTATAAATAGGCTTAAGTTTTATGGAACTCGCACTTCCTGCTTAACCCTTTCTGTAAGAGTTACAGAGTTCTCTTAACTTGTTCTGTGGATACCGTTAGAAGCCGGACACTTGTGCGGCTAAGGTGGTTAAGACGGATCGATTTCAGAAACGATTCGAGGGATACAACAAGATAAAGAACAAGCTTCGGAATAAGGTACGAATTAAATTACACATTATTATACTTTGTGTTAATCATTTTATAGAATTAAATAGATCTTAGTTTTCGAAAAATCAAAAGTCAAGAAAAAATTTCGTGATTCTTCCGCTACGATCAGGATCAGATCTTAACCCGATTTCCCAACACGAATAACAATTCTAATGGCTTCCCCGTAATTTCATTCTGAGTGGTGCTTTGACTATGCCGTGGCGTTCACACTGCTGCACCATTAGTTCCTGCATTATATCTAGTGTGGGCCAAAATTTGACCATGGTTCTAGTTATAGAAATGCCTATGGCCCATATCTGGTTGACAGAGCTTGTCTGTCAACTGTTTCCACTAAATATTGATATTATAAAAACTGTACGAGTTACAAATATCACGGATTTCTTGGAGGAATGTAGAAAAAGAATAAAAAATGGAAAACTTCCAGCAGAATTACACGAACTTTTTGATGATTATGCTAAGATTCACATGTCCGTTATTCCCAACTTCACTATAAGCTTTTGAGATTAAAAAATCAAAATGTTATTGCCAAGCTTTTTGTGGCGCCAGGGATGGTCAAATGGGTCTAGGCTTTTCGTTCGTCTGAGTTTCAGCCTGCCCAAATGCTTAAGGGAAGCTTTTTAGTGTAAAGTTGGGAACTTCATCATTGCAGTGACCAGCAGATGACCCTACAGTTAAAAGCAGAAAGCGGTTGCAGAGAGAGGGTATTCGATCCTCATCTCCCCTGAACGTTCACGTCTTGTGTTATTATGCCCCCAACTGATAATTCAAACTATAAGACGAGAATTGGTTGTCTGAAAGATGAGATCTTTAGGCTAAAAGGTTTTATGATTAACGGAAAAGCAGACAGGCATGTAAAAATATCAACTGGTCCCCTAATTCAGTGGTCCACAATCCACATCATACAAAATAATTAGTAATGTTGGTAGCTTCTGCAATAAAAAACTTGCAAGACAGATTATTACGCAACAGGAAGGCATTTCAACATTGTTCTTGCTCTCCTTGAAAACCTGGAGATAAGTTCCTCGAGTATGGAATTTATGCGTAAATGAAAAACAACAGAAGCAACCTTTCTTCTCCACACAGCTGAGTTTAAGCGTAGTCATTGCCTATACCTAGAACAAACGGTGCCCTTAATGTATTATTTGTCCAGCTTGCAAGGTACTTCAGCTCTGTGATTCACATAGCTGGATACTTGTGTGTTAGAGCTGGACGCTCTACTACGAAGCATCTCTGCAGTATATAGGAAAAAGCTACCAATGTCTGTAAAGGTAATGACGATCTGCTCTGATGGCATGTAGCACACAGTGGAACATGTAAGCCACCAAAATTTAATAAGCATCACATGCATGGTTTTAGTTTGCTGTAGAGCACCTCAAATTACCAGCCTGGAAACTAAAATATCTATCTCCACTTACAACAGAACTGTTGTAGAAAAGACTTATACAGAAGGATGATCACAATAGTACCTCCACTGCAAGTGCAGATTCGTCTCTCTTCACTTATTACAAGAAAGATATTTGGCGAATTTTCATCTAGGATTAATAAATTAAAAGCCTGACTAACTTTGGCACGTACCACCTTCTCTATAACTTTGGCTCTATACACACCCTTAATCCATTATAGCGAAGTCGCATTGTACTTTACACAAAGATTCTGGAGATTGGTTACATGTAACATATGACCAAGTGGGTTCTACATTCGATCATGTTCCAACTGTCCGGTAGGCTTGGCAGGATCTGTCTTACCATTTACGGCTACAGCTGGGCTCATCTTCTTTTTCCTCTCACTAAAACTTCCGCAAGAAATCAAGCTTGGGAGACAACACTGCACAGATTTTTGTGATTTGTCCTTCTCAAGCAGGGCGTGTCCATTCGGAGTTCTTTCACTGCTACCGACAGAATTTGAACCAGATATATAAGGGGTAGTATTTGCAGATTTAGGAAGTACATCGAGTATGGTGGCCTTAACTCCTGTCTTCTCATTGGCAATGTTCTGGATGCCTGACGAACGTGCATCATCTATGGGTTCTTCTGTGAGACTCTCTTGGAAAAGTTCACATAGCCTCTTCTTTTTCCCTGTTGGGGATGGTTCAGGTACAAAACCAGGACTAGTCTCCTTCAAGGTTTTGTTGACTTTAGGTGTACCAACAGAGAACCTATGATGGACTGGAGTATTGCCTCGAGATGGTGTAAAATCTGTATTGCGGGGGAAAAGAATCATGAAGAAATACAAGCTGAAATTCCTACTACTGAGTAGGTGCCATGAGGCAATTGCAGGATTGCCAACTTTACATCAGAATGAAATCTAACTGACAACGTCGCAAGCTATATTAAATTAATTATATTCCCTGTATCTAAAGCTAAGTAATAGCATACTCTAGAGGGCTAAATCCTTGAAAGCTGCACAGACAGTAGAGTGTAATGTGTGGGAGTGATATCACTGCAAGAAACAGACAAAGGTCCAAGCAATGGTGCTAGAAATATTTAAACAAAATGCAGATAGTGTTTCCTTACCACCATTGACACTGTAGAAATCATCTTCACAGTCAGAATCTAACCAGGGCCGGGAATCAAAAAAGGTTTCATCTTTACTACCTGCAAAGTAAGTAAAACCGATATCAACTTCAAATATTAAACAGATAAATAGAGCTAATTTATGGATACATCCATCACCTGCCAATGATTTTGAGCCTTAGAAAGCTAAAGTCACGGTAACAAGATTAAACATTTGTAGCAAAAATTCACAATAAGCATGGATCCATGAGCAACCAACTTTCTGTCAAAGACTATACTCTATTCAGACACAAGAACAGATCCTTAATCTCAGTTTGTTAAAATCCGCACAACCTGTTTCATCCAAAATCACCACGGCATTCCTTAAATTCAGCTTCAAGAAACTACGTTAAACGTATTACTTAGACCTCCAATGGGCTGCTTAAGTCAATGGAAAACAGCTGTATTAATTAGCAAAATTTAAACTGGAGTGGGATAGTTGTTTCAATAAGGGGAAACCAACAGGCAAAATCTACAGTAAAGATGTCTTCTTTCAATTTTTCTTTTCACTGTTCGGCATCCCTCAGTTATCTGTAGAAACAGTAACAATTACTTACCGACTCAGGACCAAAAGGTCTTTATCCATTCCTTGAGGATAATTCACCATCAAGCACTTCATGAATGACCAATGCCCAGCTAAAGGAGCAAACCTTTCCAAGTCGGCATACTTGCCAAAAGACAAGTCATACATCTTAATGATGCAAACAACTAGTAGGTATAATCGAGATGGATTGTCCCGTGGGAAATCAAGGATTCCAGAGTCAAAAGAATGCTATGTCCAAACAAATGAATCACCCGTTCCATACTCCTTTATGTTAACAGCTACTTGAGATAAACATAAGAGTTCAAGATTCTAACACAAGTTCAATACTTGCTTTCTTATAGAGAAACTGAAGTTCTTCATTCACAAGTTTGATTTCAAGGGAGAAAAGTCTCTCTTTTTATATTATGATGGGACATAGGAACAACCTCATCTCCAATCATTTATGTTCTTCTAATTTATTTGTTTATCTAAGATCACTCCAAATAAAAATGTTCTAAATATCCCCATGCTTCAAAAGGGTTGTACAGTCCAGTTCCATCACTTTCTCTTCATCAACTATATCGGAACGGAAGTGAAGAGGCTGGCTGAGGGAACTGGCGGCTATGAAGATATGGATGAAAAAGGTGGAAGAGATTGTATGGAATGCACAAACAAAGGGGGTCAACGTTTCTCAAGATTGGCCAGAAACGTAAGGCATGATATAGCAATTTAGAGAGAAAAAAGATCAAACAAGTATGTCAAACAATTAACAGAAACATTGCATCAGAAACTTGAACATATATTTCTAAGACGGAAGGAGCAGCCACCCTCGATCGAATAATTAAGAAAATCACAATAAAAACGAAAGATATAATTCTAAAAGTCCAATATCCATGCCAATTAATAGTATAAGATATTAATATCATCAAAAACATGGTCGTGCATAACAAAAATAACAGGACACACACCCACCGCCCACTGCAAATCATACACCGCGAGGAAAGCTTTAAGAAGATGATAAGTTTATTAATATTGGACTCTCGTGATATAAATAAAAAGCATAGAGTTGAGCATAAGGCCAAGCAAAAGCAGAGACTAGAACATACCAAAGTCCTCAAAAGTCTTGCTGGAAAGGTCAACAGTTGCCGGTTTATCTTTGATGGGTGATTCTGGAATGACGAGCTTGTCCGTTTTGGAGCCAAAAGTCACTCCCATTTTCATGGTTGAATCAGAGGTACCCTTATGAACAGAAGCACAAGAACCCATGATCCCCCTGAGGCTATACCACCAAGAGCACCTCTCTGATCGTCGTCAGACACTGAAAAGGGACATGTTTTTTTTTAACCTTTCACAAAGAAGTTAAGTTGAAGCAGAAGGAAACAGAGAAAGGGATTGAGACTGGCAAGAAGGGAGTTACTTTGGTGCTATTGTAAAAGCAGGGGAAAATGGGAGACGGCTTAGAAGAGGGAACAGAGAGACGAATAAAAAAGAAAGAGGACCAGCAGAGAGAGAGAGAGAGGGATTGACCTTGAAAGGGAAGTTATGGAGCTGATGTGCGTATGTATGCTATTGGTATGGTATGGATTATGGAACATGGTCTAAAAGATTTACGAAGGGACAGTCGGACCCACTGAATTGAGAAAGGTTTTGTTGAAACTGAGACTTGGAAAAAAGAATGATAAAGGTTTCGGCTTCATTCATTGGGAGTGGCTGCTGCTATTTACCATGTGAATTGGTACTCATTTTGTATTTTGCTTATACGTCTTCATGGGTTCGCTAAGCATATCAGACACCTCACAACAAGACAAGCTAACAACATACTACCTCAATCAAGCAGAATAAGATGGGACGTTCACATTCAATTTAACATTCTGTCTCTAGGCAACTTCAGGGGCCTTAGTCCTTAGTCACCATGGACAATTATCTCACCTCCATTATGAATCAATTTGATGTTCGTATAGATATATAACTGATTCCACTTTTTCTAGGGGGAAATCCAGTCAGGGATCTACAAATTTAAATCATGCTTTCGTAACATCTCCACATTTACACCTGTTTTCTTAATCCTTTTCTCGTAACATCTCTGTAGTTAAGTCATGCTTTCATTGCAAGTTAATCCGTTTAGAACTTGAGAGTTTCATGATATAACTCAGGAGAATGTTTATAAGGAGCTTTCCTTTATTTTGTGAGATTTGAATAACAAGAGTGCGGTCAAAGGTCTAAAGCAATGGTTGGCAATCATATTCTTAATCATCTTCATGATTGGTATCTTTGATGAATTGCCTTGTCTAGTTCCCCAAAAAAATAAATAAACAAACAAAAGCAGATGCTTTAGAGTAAACAAATGAAGAAAATTGGAAGGTGGGTTGCATAGAGAGAAGCATAAACATGCATGTTCAGCATTTTTCCACCAGCCTTGATGCTATCTACCATTCATGATCAGCCCAACAAGCTCGATGTTGTTTGTTACCCTGTACTAGTCTTATTCATCTGTGAATCCCAGCGTTTATGTCCTAGAAATTCTTTAACACTATAGAGAAGCGATTCGAGAGAGTGACTCCTCTTTATTCTAAAGCCGATGCCTTTGGCTATCCGACAAGAATGGGATTTTACATTTGATGATCACATATTCTCAAGGCCTTCTGATGATGACTCCTCAGGCTATTAGTGGACATGCCAACTTTCATGAGCTTGAATTGCCTCATTCAGTACCTTAAAATATATACATGAATTGTACCGTAGGATGAACAATATTAATTGTTCACTAAGCAATTCTTCTTCCATTACGTCAACTGTAGAAGAAAAGATCGCAAATTACGTGTCTATGCACGATGCCGCACCTGCTTGGCAAACTAACGACCATAGGCGAAGGTGCTGTCGTTTCAATAACTTTCTCCCATATGAGACAAGTGTGAGGATGTGGCTATGAGCTTAAAAAAGATGGAATCGAAAGAAAGAGAGTGAGAGAGAAAATGGAAGCCAAGATTTGTCATTTGTGGGTATACTCATAAAAAATCGATTTAGAAGTCAATGTAATTAGTGAATGGTAATAATATACAGTATTTTTTTATATTTTTACAACAAAAAGACTATTTATGTTAATTAAACTTGTTACGTGCCTGATAGAAAATGGTGACTCCTTAAAAAAAAAAGCGAGGTTACTCAAGCTATTTTTTCGAAGCGAAGTCTCGTCTCGAGAATCCGACGAGTCATTTACTTAAAAGGACCTTCTTTATAACGTCTCTTTTTAAATTTTTCGATCATGCAATATTTTTTTAATACAAAAAATCAAATTCATTTCGAATCACAATGAAACAACTTTACCAATTGACCCAACGCCTCCTATCTATAAAATCGATTTAATGTTTATAAAAAAATTTCTCATCTACCAAAATATATAGCATTAGACACATGTACATCATTCAATGATACGATTTCAATTATGTTTAAGCATAGTTTTATTTTCCTAAATTAATTAAAGTATTTTATAGTATTAAAAATATTTTGAATATTTATTGAATTAGTTAATAAGACTAGTATGTTGCTAATTGTTAATTATGTAACAAAGTCCGTATGAACAGATTGTTTATCACAAACATAGCAATTTTAATATATTCTTAATAAAATAAAGTGCATTTTAATTAATTTTAAACAATAAAATATCTTAACATAAATAAAAAATATTTATTTTTGCATAATTTATTGTACGACTTAAAAAGATGCTTGGTGATAAGCAATTTACTGTACAGGCACGCGTGAAGGAAAGCACCTATTTGATAGTAACGTGTCATGAAAAAAAATGTCGGCATTATATGTTTATTTAAGTAATTATAACTTTATAATAATTTTAAAATTTAGTATCACGCTTATAAATATTTTTATTATAAATTTATAATTTTATAATTATTTATTTATGAATAAATATTTTAAATAAATAATTTAAAAAATATTTATTAGAAAACTTCAAATAAGTAAATCACAAATATATTGATATTAATAGCCGTATAACACAATAAATTCTAAATAAAAATAAACTAAATTAAATCACACATGCATGAAAATTAAAACACACACATATCAAATTAAGGAATGCATTGATAAAACATTTATGAGAACAATATACTAATTTAGAGGATTAGTCGATTATGTTATGTTTATTTTCAGTGACGATGTTATCTTTTAAAATCTTTGATGTAATGAATGTTGTGCCTTTTTTTAATGTTAAAATATTTTTGATTTACGAAAGTCAATCAAATTTGATGTTTGGTAAATTTTAATTATATTGTCATTTACTATAATTAAATAATATAAAACAGTGCAATATATCTCATATATTATTTCTTTTAGTATTATCAAGTAACAAATTATAATTTAATTGAAATTTTATTATTTATTATTTACTAACGTAAAAATATAACAGCTATAATATTGTGAATAAAAATATACGAAAAAAAGTAAAGTTGGGTCAGTTTTATAAATTAATTTTAATAATCAGTAATGAAAGGTAAAATGAGAATATTCCATGCATGCATGATATTTATGTGTACTTGGCACATTTTACTGCGGTTGCTCGGCCTTCTATTTCGTAAGTCACAAGAAATAGGCTATGAGGTAAGGCAGCGTATTCACAGCCAAGTATGGGTTATGACCTTATGGGCACAAATTCATTGTTTAACTAATTATCCGTGGACTTGTGAACCATTCTATGCAAATAAACCCTACAAGTGAAGAAGATGAAAACGATGATGCAAGTGTAATGTCCTTTCTGTTTCATTCATTTTCAAAGTTGGCATTAGCCTCAGTTTCTACTGTCTATGCGGTTGGTGGATATCATTTTCAAGAAGTTCACTCTTTTCCATTTATATGGTGACACATTCATAAGTGCACATGTCACAGCCAAAACACAGAAAAAGATGAACGGAGAAAATGAAGCTGCACATAATTGCTTTCTCATTTTGATGTCATACTACTGTAGATTTTGACAGCAAATCCCGTGAGATGGATAGAAATTAGTAGGTCAAAGGGGGGTGGTGGGTGTGTAAATAATAATGAAAGAAAATAAATAAAACTAGTAAAGCTCCTTTATTTAATTGATTAGGACAGTTTAATTGTAAAAATTTTAAATTATTTAATTTTTTCTCAATTTTAAACTTTTGATTTAATTTTAAAATTGATTAATTTATTAATTAATTAATTAATTTTAGTAAATTAATAAATTTTTATAAATTAATAAATTTTATTTAATAGGTTTAACTTTTAATCTGATTTTTAAAATATTGATTTAATGTTTGGACAATTCCAAAAGTTTGCAATCCATGTCCAAGGTGATGACTCACCTTATCACCTTATCTACAAAGTGTAGTGATATCTTGTTATTATATGATTACCAAATGCTGAAAATTGACAAATAAAGCTGGGGACATAGTTATAAACCCATTCTGCAAAACTACAAAAGCCTAATAACAACAATTAATTGCAATAATGAGATTGTGGCGGTATGTATGAGTAGCACACAGAGTGGGGCTGTCGGCTGTGATTATCCTCCAAAACCTCCAAAAAGAGGAGACTTAGGGTCGTTTCTTAAAGACAACAAACTTCAACTAAAGTAGATTAAAGTAAATGGATAGGTTTAAGAGGATTCATAATGAGTCCACAAGGTTAGGATCAAGGAATGAACAGATTGTCTTTCACTAGCCTTGACCCTTTGTTTTTTTTTTTTTCCACTATTATTATACTTAGTCTGAAGTTTTGTAATAAAATTAGGTCTAGAAAAGTCTGATAGTATACAACTTTACCCTTATATAATAGAGAAGTTATTTTCGATAGACTCACGTATAAATATGACAATAAAAAAATGATACAAATTAAAAAAAAGGTAAAACTAGTACGGCGTCGTATAGTTGACCTTGATCGGATTAAGACCCCTTCTGATTGACGAGAGGTTAGGCGTGGGCCCGTAGTAGGTAAGGAATATCTAACTATCAAGGACTAAAACCGACGTCGTTACAGGTTTCTAACAAAAGCAAAAACGAGAGTTCTAACGGGACATCCTCTTGGTTTTGGACCGATCTATCGGCTCGCTGTTCCTTGACCGCTCATTCCCGGCAGCCATGGGGGTGGTGCCCAAAATCGCACCGTCGATGCTGTCTTCGGATTTCGCCAACTTGGCTACCGAAGCTCAACGGATGATCGGTTCTGGGGCTGACTGGCTTCACATGGACATCATGGTACATTTTTCTCTGTATCTATATTTGTTGTCTCTTTGCTTGTTTCTGTAGTGTAATTTATAAATTGACTATTAAAAATGGTATTTTGATTTCATGGGATTGCTTGAATACCTTCTTAGATTGATGGCTCTTTGTCTAATTTTCTGCAGGACGGGTACGGTTAATGCTCTGTTTATATGTCATATGCTCTGCTCTTTGCGATAAGTTGTGGCCTGCGGGTTCTTTTTTCTTACCTTAAACATATTTCAGTTAACTTACGGTTTCTTTTGCTTAATGGACACTTCGTTATAAAGTTGCTAACATTTTGTTGCCTGTTGATGGATCCAAGTTCCATTGTTTGATTGTCCACTTTGGCCAAGCTCTGCAACGATCTCGAGCAACTTAAATTTCATATAAAATTTGAGGAAAGAAATAGGATTCTGAAACTTTATTTCGGGCAGTATATGTAGTTAGGCAGTTTGGAGCTGTACTTTGGAAAACGGACAAACTAACTTGTAAGATGTGGATCGTCAGATACTTTTTGGAAGAGTGAGAGCCCTTTAGGGGAAAGGACTTGGAAATATATGAAGGACCGTGTCAATACAAAGAGTAGTTGGTTTTCATTGGAGTAGGCAGATTTTATGCTAAATTCATGGTAACATGATTTTATTTGGTTTTACTTCTTACTGAGATTGTTCATTTTATGGAAGTATGCTATCTTGCTTGGTCTTTCTATGCTTCATTCACGTCATAGGATTTTATTTGCTATTATTTCCCTCTAAGATAGTTCATTGTATGGATGTATGCTGTCTTACTTGGTCTTGTTGTTAAGATTTAAGTTATTCGCAATTTGAGGCTTAATATAAGCTTTGTTTCTCTTGCATTGAATGTCAAGCTGGTGTTTTTGTAAGTATGGCTGGATGATAATTTTTTTTCTTATTTTGCATTTTTCTAGGCACTTTGTCCCAAATCTAACCATTGGCGCACCAGTTATCGAGAGCTTGAGAAAACACACTGAGTAACATCTTTAAAGCTTTTCAATTTATGTTATCCTTTGAATGTTTCAAACTCTTAACAGGAATTCCTTGCAGGGCTTATCTTGATTGTCACCTTATGGTCACAAATCCTTTAGATTATGTTGAGCCTTTGGCTAAAGCTGGTGCTTCAGGATTTACATTTCATGTTGAGGCAACCAGAGGTTGATTATCTCCATTTTTCCCATTTCATGTTGCTGCCATTTCCTAAACCTTCTTGTTTAATTGAAACATCTTATGAGGCTTCTTGCAGATAATTGGAGAGAACTTGTCCAACAAATTAAGTCAAAGGGGATGAGGCCAGGTTTAGCATTAAAGCCTGGGACCCCAATCGAAGAGGTCTATCCTCTGGTATGAACTTGGCACTTCTTTCCTCATAGAGAAACAAAACATTGCATCTGAAGCAGAATATTTTATCCAGTTGCATGCTAATTTTGGTGCTAAGTAAAAGATAAATCAATTTCCCTGAGATATGTGATACTATTTTTAACGTACAGGTTGAAGATGAAAATCCTGTTGAAATGGTGCTTGTGATGACTGTAGAACCTGGATTTGGTGGACAAAAATTCATGCCAGAAATGATGGATAAGGTTCCATATCCCTTCGATCTTCTTTTAATCCAGTCTCTAAATTATCTGACTAAAATAACTTAATATACCTGTTACTAGGTAAGGGCATTGAGGAAGAAATATCCATTGCTTGATATAGAGGTGAGAATATCTCGTATCATACAATCTAGAACTTAAATCTTGGTTACTTTTGTACCTGTTTCTTTGCTTTTCCACAATATTTGTGATTGATTTACTCCGTTGGCTGTGTTTTTGGATGGATGTGTTGCTTTATTCTGGTATAAAACATCGTTTGAGTTTTTGAAGTAATTTTGAAATCACCCTAGGGATTTGATGATGTATAGGCACCATGTAGGACCTGATCTCGTGTATGGGTTTGTTAGTACACAATTTGGTAAATGTTTGACAACCATGTACATTCTATAAACATGGTGATCTTCTTTTGAATCTTATTTGGACTTTAGTAACCCATTCAAAGATTTTCTTTATCTGATATATTGCAGTTGAGATAAGTGCATATTATTCTTTGTTTTCTCTCTGTTGAATACTACATAGCATTTTGCTTGCCTAGCTTTTTGTCCATGGCTCCATTTCATTTTTTCAACCAGTCTCTTGGTTCCATTTTCCGTATGCTGCATGTTCCTGAATATCTGGAAGGGGGAGGAAGTCTCTCTTTATGGCGATCTGTCTCTGGATCATGCGTTTATGCTTGCATGCAGTATCTGTTTACTGCATATGCATAATATGTCTTCATCCGTTTGATGCATTAGAGTGTTTGAGAAAATACTTAAGTGTTGGTTTTTCCCCACATTATCGCTAATTGAATTGTGTTGAAATTTATTTGGTAGGTGGATGGTGGTTTAGGACCTTCGACAATTGACGCGGCAGCTTCAGCTGGAGCAAATTGCATCGTTGCTGGAAGTTCAGTGTTTGGAGCCCCTGATCCAATCCATGTGATTTCTCTCATGAGAAATAGTGTTGAGGCAGCACAAAAATAAAAGCGTCACCAGACAAATAGGAAACATACTTCATGGTTTAACTTTTACCATGTACGTGACAAATTTGCATTCTTGATGGTTTGTGGAATTTTGGGAACAAATAAGGATGTGCGTTGTGCGCAACGGTGACAATTTGACATCCTAGACGCACTTATCGGAAGCTTAACTTTACCAATACCAATTCCTATGGAATCGGATTTCCTGTTTAATACTTATTTCTGTTACAAAGACTCAAAGAGTGATGGGAATATAATCTTTGCATTTGTGAACAAGTTTGGCACGAAATCATTTGAACATGTTCTAGCAATCAAGAAAATTCTGGCTGCCTGCTGGTCGGTAAGCCTCTTCATATATGATCGGGCTGTTTCCTGTGAGAACGTATTTCAGGTTTGCATTAACCATTTCCGCTTGCCGTTTGCAGAACATTGTGGTTCGATTGATTCATATAAGCTTGCTTAACACCTCTGCATTAGCAGTGCAATAGTTGAATGCTTCTTTAATTCCTTGTTACCGTACTTCTTTCCTTAAGCATAGGGAAGGCACGGAATTTCGAGAGCAGATCACCTGTCTAATTTACCCTATCTTACTCTGTCCAAGAGTAAGGCGAGGTCGTTTTTGCTTTGAATTTTCAGAACAACGCCTAGGCTTTCATCTGTGTGATCTGACATCAAAGCCGCCGCCTACCAGCTTGCCTTGGCTTTGAAACATGTTGCAGCAGCCATTAATAATTGTTTATTATTTATGTAATTCTCGACTTTTTCAGTACAGGATT
>JAOSBL010000008.1:8759132-8770585 GCA_027568915.1 Erythroxylum roraimae
TCTGATACTTGTATTCTAACTAATACGTTAGGATCTGATACTTGTATTCTAATATTATATATACTCTCCTGTATGTACAGATGATGACAACACAATCAAATACGAAAACTTACTTCTATCTAAACTGTTTATGGTATCAGATCCTATAACTCAAGATTTATTTAGTTATAACAATACAACAACTTTGGTTAGTCATTCTTATCCTTATTACAACGCATGTTCTTCCACGCACTCAGCCATGCCAAACTAAACTTGACATCTTTCCAATCTTAACGCCAACAGAAATTAGTGGCTTGCACGTGATAACACGTGCTTGCTGTAACCTCGTACTTTCACCCCATAGGTATTAGCGTCTTCAATTTGTCAACAGTTTGACAGAAAGTTAATCTTTTGAGATAATGCTTCTCTCAACGCCTGAACGGTCATTTCAACCACCTTTTGGTTTTGGGGTGTTAAAAGACATTTTTCCCATACTATCTTTAACGGTGAATCTGGGAATGTCGATGGAAGGTATCTTGAGTCTTGACCACTAACTAGATACAAGAGACTTGAAGAATCTCTAGTATTTGGGCTCAAATGTGAGCAACTAATCAACTTGTAAGCATTGCATAAAAGAAAACGGAAGCCTAATGGTCTCTTGCATGACGGTGGTGCCTCTATATATAGCATGAAAAGGTCATTAAACAAAACGAAATTTCCAAAATTGGTCAGGGGGATGCTTTTAATGCTCTTGCCAGGTTCTGGACACTTATGAGGCCCCATAATTTTCTAAAGGCCCGTGTTATGCTGCGCTTTATGAGTGGTTCACTCATGTAAATCCAGATCTGTTTGTGAGCTGTTCTTCCAGATGCCATTGCAATGGATTATGGCTTTTGAGAAAAAATGAAAACGATGCATTTTTGTTTATGCGATGATAATTCACCGTAGCGTATGCCTTTTGAAACATAGAGTGCTTTCAGCTCGAGTTATCCATGGCCAGGTTGACCTATCAGTCCCTAGCCTTTCCTTATCTGCCTCAGCTTTACCAGGCATCGGCAACTCTTCATTGCTTAATTCATTTTATCTTCCTCTCATTCCATCAAGATGTCATCATTTCTATCAACACTGATATTGACAACATTGGCAGAACCAGATTTCCTTCATTGGAATCATTGGAATTGCATATACGCATATCTAAAGAGATTTTGAGAGTTTCCTAACCAATGCATGAATGCAATATCTCGTCATAGTTCATGAAAAGTTAATCCCAAAAGATAGTCTCACATGTTTATGTCTGAAATTTCTTTATTGGAAGAGGCATTTTGGTCCTTTTAATCATGATAGGTGAGGATGAAAAAGTAGCATTTCTCATCCTTTCCTTCAAAAGCTCATTCTGATGTGATCTGGAAAGGAAACTGACACCAAGTTGAGCAAATTTGACGTAACCATGAATGTCTGCCATTATGTTTACGTGCTATGGTGTTTATGATACATATCATACGCTTAATTTTCTCCACTGTTTCTTTTTTTTTTCTGAGGTCCTTGTTTCTTCTATTATTAGAAGTAGGACCTCAGCCCTCCAGGAGCTTGCTAAACTTGATATGATACGAATTTTCTAAATGTATGGACACCTCGATAGTACAAACAAGAGTTTCAATGTCTAAGTACATGTAATGTGGCTGAAGTTTTGTGCGTATCATCGCCTATATAAGCAGGTTTGAAGCCCAAGAACGTCTCATCTTCAGCAGTTAGAAGTAATGGTTATTATCACCGGCCATAGAAAACTTTGGGATAGATAGTCACCCCCGTTGGCTTATGTTGTGGAGCCCGAGGGAAAAAACTTACCTAACAGCTGGAATCGTTAGACCAAACTTATACAAATTCTTCGTCAACCCCAAGAGTCTTGTCTATGGGAAAACAATAACCTACTCTGGCACCAAGTCGTTATTGATCCAATATATTCACCCTGAGACTTAAAAGGTTGTTTATTTTAATAGGTCTACTTGTCTAGAAGTGAGTGGCAAATGGAAATGGCAGCTCTACTGAGTTTGTTCAACTTGATAGTTTTGGTCTTTTCAACCTGTTTACTCGTTCCTATACTTGGTGAGAATTCATTGAGCTGTGAAACTCAGTCCCCTGATGCTTGGGGCTACACTTGCAATGGTAACGGTTCGTTAGAAAGGTGCGAGACGTTTGCAGTTCTTCACACTAATTCCTACTTCTCATCTCTATCCAATTTAAGCTTTTATTTGGGATTGAATCGATTGGAAATTGCTAAAGCAAATGGGTTCTCTGCTGACACAGAGTTTCTGCTCAAAGATCAGCCTCTGTTGATACCAATTGACTGTAAATGCGGTGGTGGTATATTACAGGCTGAAGTTACCAAAACTACCATAAAAGGAGAGAGCTTTCTTGAAATAGCTGAATCACTGGAGGGCCTGACAACTTGTAAAGCAATCCGGGCAAAGAACTTGGCAGTTTCACCGTGGAATCTTGCTAATAAGGTACGATTGGCGGTACCGCTGCTATGTGCCTGTCCATCTTCATCTGAAGCTAATCCAGCAACAAGGTTCTTGCTTTCGTACCCTGTGAGCCAAGGCGATACTATCTCCAAACTGGCCATTAATTTCAATACTACTACAGAAGCCATTATTAAGGCAAATAACAGATCGTCTACAACCTTTAAGCCTGAGAACCTTATACCTCATACGACTCTTTTGGTACCACTCAATGCTAAGCCTACCTTCGGTCCCTTTGCAAAACCAAGTCAACCCAGTTCGCGTTTTCCTGCTAGTACAATCCCGATAGTCGATCGACACAAGAAAAAGTCCAAGATGAGGATGATTGGAGTCTATATAGCTGTTAGTGGGGTTGTAGTGGGAGTAAGCATTGCCATTGCTGCAGCTTTCTTGGTGATTCAACTGAAGAAGAAGAAACAGCAAAGTTCACTCAAGGAAGGAGACTTGGAGCTGCAGCAGCTAAGTTTGAGTGTGAGGACCACAAGCGAAAAGAAAGTTTCTTTTGAAGGGTCCCAGGGTTCTCTCAATGAACAGATCGTTGACACCACGCCAAGAAAGCTGCTTTTGGAGATATACACGATAGAGGAGCTGAAAAAAGCAACTGAGGACTTCGATTCGAGCAATCATATAGAGGGCTCTGTCTATCATGGTCGTCTCAATGGCAAGGACCTGGCAGTCAAACGCACCCGGAAAGAAACTATGTCAAAGATTGAGTTTAGCCTATTCAATAACTCAACTTGCCATCACCCCAAAATAGTTAGGCTGTTGGGCACATGCTCAAGTGAAAGTCCTGATTCATATTTGGTGTTTGAGTACGCCAAAAATGGATCTTTGAAGGACTGGCTTCATGGTGGGTTGGCCATAAAGAGCCACTTCATTGCCTCGTGCGATTGCTTCCTGACATGGACTCAAAGGCTTAAGATATGTCTTGATGTGGCGGCAGCCTTGCAGTTTATGCACCACATAATGAAACCAAGTTACGTTCACAGAAACTTGAAGAGCAGGAATATTTTGCTGGACGAAGAGTTCAACGCAAAGATTGGAAATTTTGGAATGGAAAAATGCCTTGACGACGACACCAAGGGCCAAGAACACCATGAAACTAATCCCGCCTATTGGAATCTTGGTTACTTGGCTCCTGAGTACGTACATCAAGGTAAAGTTTCTCCAAGCATGGATATATTTGCTTATGGGGTAGTTTTGCTGGAAGTCTTATCAGGAAAACCTAACAAGAGTGGAGAAGATAACGTTTTGCTGTCTGAGAAAATCAAGTCGATATTGCTGTCTGAAAATGCAGATGAGCTCAGGGAATGGATAGATACTGCACTGGGGGAAAATTATGCATTTGACGCAGCTATAACATTGGCCAATCTTGCACGAGCTTGTGTTGAGGTAGATCCTTCTTTGAGGCCAAGCTCAGGAGAAATAGTTGAGAAGTTAATGAGATTGGTGCAAGAATCAGCAGCAGAGGAGCACGCTGCTGTAGTCTGCGAAAGTTCTTCTAAGCCTCTAGTTATGTGACAAGTCTGTGAATAATCTGATTGAAGGATATTCAAATTAACTACGTTTCTCTCCCTTATTTTTCTAGTTGTCCTATCGCCACTGGTTTTAGCTAGTTTCTTGAGTACAGGAGTTCCTGTATATATGTACTAGGGAAACCAATGAAACATAAACGCAGTTAATAACTATTCTTATCTTCCTCAGCGAAAAAGTAATAAAGCTCTCAATCTCAAGTCGACAATCCAACTCTTAATCTCAAAACTAAGGGCAGTATCAGTTTTACATTTTCACTCAATCTACTTGCACCGACACTAAAGCATTTATAACATCGCAATTTGCATTCACTTTGTTTCTTTAAAAGCCAACTTCCTTTGGTAAGTAGACTGAAACTCAAAAGGCCAACCCTGTTGTGCGGTTCATTATACGAGAATACAGTATCTCGTGTTGCTTTTCCCCGTTGAAGAATGTGCTAATTTGACTGCCACAGTCAAAGATCCGCCATTGAAGAACGAGCCCTATGAAAAAGGACCTGTACAAAAGCGTCAGACGACAGACATGCAAACACAGAATATACCGCCAGTCTGCCATAGACCCATAGTTATAAAACCAGCCATAGGCTGCAGAGAAATCGTAATTTTGCTGTCTGCAGATCCATGGATATAGATGCACCAGACTGATTTAAGTAGAAACCACAGTGACCTCGGCGACATTTGGATAAATCAATTCTATGAAGGTTTCCAGGTCAGGTTCGCAAATAAACAAATTGGGTTTGGAATCACTCTAACAAGTCGACCGTTGTCGATATTTGAAGCCGCCTCCTAGTTATCATCACCAACTGTTTTTCATTACTTGGACGTATTCTCATGGCAACTTTACTTTTTTTTTTTCCCACTCAAACCAATTTCAATTCTTCTGGAAGGAACTCCAAGTAAAGCATCTGAGTTCTGAACGAAATGGTCCTAAATTTCAGGCTTACCAGCAAGTCAGCAACTATGTTCGTATCATAAATAGAACAGAAAGAAACATCTGTTCTACTATTATGTCCTAAAAACAAATTCATAAAATTGTGATCTCATGTCACTTTTGTTTATTTGAAAATACAATTCAGTGCTTTTGCTGAACCTTAAAATGATTGGTGGAAAAAAAAATGAAGGTTTTCCATTGCTTAATTTCCTGGTTGAATGATCGTGCTTAGTTTACTTACAACTAAATGATATCCATTTTCTTTTCTTTTTCCTCCATTCCATCTTTTTCTTACTTGGAACTTAAATGCATGCTTTACGCGTCTTAAATATGAATGATTAGAAAATTATTGCCGGTTTAATTATAAAAATCTTAAACTATCTATTTTTTTGGTTTATTTTTTAACTTTTCAAATCTATGTATTTTTATAACTTTTATTATTAAAACCTGATCAATTTATTAATTATTATATTAATTTTGTTAAATTAATAAGTTTTTGTAAATCAAAACAAATCAATTAATTTTTTATTTAACAATTTTTTTCAATTGCACTTTAATTTTTTTTCCATGGGTAAGGATAATATCTTTCAATAATATTTCAAGATCTTTAATTTTATTCAATAGTTAGTTAGTTTTATGACAATTAAACCTTTTAAACTTTAAACTTCTTATCTTACCCGTTTAACTTCTGGAAACTATTTAAATCACCAAATTTCATAATATTTGTAAAACAAGTTAACAACAGATTAGGTATCATTTTGATATATTTCCCTAACCTTTTTGTTGTCACTATAGTCATCACCGTTTTGTTTTCTTAATCAACGGATTGGTTATCCTTCACCAAATTGCCATAAAACTAGCTGAATATGATTATAAGTTTGCACTGAATTTTGCTTACTTGGGAGGACTAGTATAATCCAGAGCTTGGAGCTGAATTGGAAGCTTAATAGGTAAGTAGCAATATGAGTTTTATGGCATGTCAAATGATATAAGAATAATGTTTGAATTGAACTGAAATGCACGTAATGAATGTTTAATATGTTTTGAAATGTTTCCGTATTGTTTTGTGTAACACTTGCATATCTTCCCAGGAAGTATGTGGGTGTTACATCTTTTTAAGGATTTTTATTCACAGTACAATTTTGAATTTGCAACATTATGTACTTCCTAAATGTTAGAGGGTGAGTCTTGGAATAACTTGTAAATTTACTTTTTTTTTGTGATCATAAGATTCTCGAAAACAACCTATTTGTAAAAATACAAAGGAAGGATATGTACATTATGATCCTCTCTAGATCCCTGACTAGAGCCTTGTACATTAGATACCCATTTGAATTCTTAATAATTTGGCATTGTGAAATCCCAAGAAGTGCAATGCATTCATCACTCGAAATTACAATGTGGAATAAAGAGATAGATGACTTTCATTTGTGTATGTTGATTATCTATTTATCTTTCAAAATTTTGGAAATTTTCATGCATGCATATAGAGACAGAATTTATCCCAAGTGGTTGATCTTCCACAAATAAATTTGCAGAAAGAAAAGGAAAAGACAGATGAACCATCATTGTAAACAACTCTACCGTAAATGGAAAGGCATATCCATATGATTTTTTTAATTACAAACCAAATCATGGCGATGAACGAATGCATCTCTCCATATGCACAAGAAAATGAATGTCTTGCCCCTCACGGGTAGCTTGGCGGTAGAAAAGGGGAGAGGATTATATGAAGGTTGTAGGTTCGAGTCTTGAGAGAAGCAGTAATCCCTTTGGTGGTTCATCTTTTATGAATAGGTACCTTTGATACTATCTAAGATCAGACTCGAATTTACCTATCTATAAGTCTGAGTGGATGGCTTTTATGAATAGGTACCTTTGATACTATCTAAGATCAGACTCGAATTTACCTATTTATAAGTCTGAGTGGATGGCTCATAGGTTCCAGAATAGTCGCCGCAAAGCCGAGTTATTAAAAAAAAATTGAATGTCCAAATTCGTAACCAATAAATCAGAACATCATGACCTTAAACTCATCGAAATCGAGCACCCCATCCCCATCAAGATCGAACTGAGCTATCATATTCTTGCACTCATCAATACTTTTAGACTCACCCATTCTACTCAACATCTTCTTCAAGCTCTTGGGTGTTATACAACCACTTCCTTCCATTTCATACATCTTAAAAGCCTCCTTCAAATCCTTCACTTTATCTTCCTGTTCACCTCCTTCCACAAACCTTATGAAATCTTCCAACCCCAGAAACCCATCTCCGTCCGAATCCGAATACTTCACCGCCGCCTCCGCCTCCGCCAACGACAGCTCTCGTCCGACGTCTGCAACACATCGTTGCAGCTCCAAAGGTGATATCTTTCCATCTCCATTCTCATCGAAGTGCTTGAACACTTGCTCGTACTGTTTCAAATTGTCCAACGTATGATTACACATCTATAATCTATTACGTAAAGTAGGCCAAAACAAACACACAACTACAAAGATGAGCACCACTATACGTTAAAACTGACGATGTTTATGAACAAAAGAAAGAAGCTCAAGAGAACGATGGAAATTGTATCAATTGCTATGGGAGGTGTATTATATAGAGAAAGAGCAATAGGTCGGCGTATACGTCATGGAACAGATATCCCATCCGTGGAGGTGACGCGTAACGTGACTGACCAGCCAATGAACATAAGGAGGTTTCGAAGTTCATGGTGGGCTATTCTCTGGAAGGTAAATGGAAGACGCAGGGTGGTTTCTGAAATAAAGATTGCAGAGACCAGCGCCGACTTTGTGGGCCGGGTTTTGATGACATGGCTCATGTCATTCTCATGCAGGCCGTGAGTCACGAGGCACACACGGAATTGGATATTTGGTCGTGGTGCGGTTAATTTGTGTGATTGGCTTGGTAAAGTTAGGTTGTTGGTAGTTAAATTAGGTGTTTGACAACATTAGGAAAAGAAAAACTGGGTTTTCCGACATAGTACAGAAGTTGACACAGACCAACCGCCGAAAACTCCTTATCCACTAACACAAAAACGAATTGCCTTTTGTTTCTTTTACAGAAATCAGGAATTGACTTCTTTTTTTTCTGCAGGTTGAAAATTATGAAGATGCTTCTAAATTCAGTCGTGGATTACACGAATGTTTTCTCAAATACAAGACGAATTTTGTTTCTTGTTGGAGGTGATAAGCTTAAATGTCATCTAATGTCAACGGAATATAGTAAGATCAAAGTTTCTTTCTTTCTTTCTTTATATATTATATTACTAACTTAAATAAGTAAAGTCCTTAGTTTTAAGTGTTCATTCTATCTGAAAAAGAAATGTCAACGAAAGAAAAAAGTTTCTTCCTGTCGTTGTATATTATATAAGGGTTAATTATAAAAAATCTTTAATTTGCTTAATTTTATAATTATAATTGTAAATTTAAAAGTACTAATTAAATGTTTAAATTTTTAATTTTTTAAAATTCTAACTTAACGTTATTGTCTCCGTTATCTTTATTAACATGACTTATCATGTGTTTTAGAAACTTTAATTATTAATATGCGTCACCTAAAATTAAAATAAACAATAAAAATTAATAACATGAGATGTCGTTTAGTCACGTAACTTAAATGTAAATAAAAATTTGCACCAAATGTAATGAATTGGTTAAAATTTGACATAATGATTATAAAATTGGGTAAAATTTAATATTTTTTCAATTCTAACCTAATATTATTATCTCCGTTATTTTTATTGACATGATTTATCATAGATTCTAAAAATCTTAATTATTAATATGCTTAAGCCAAAATTAAAACGAACAATAAATATTAATAACAACGGTATGTCCTTTTAACTGAAATGCAAACAGAAATTTGCAGTCAACGTAATGAGTAGATTTAATTTTTCACCGGATAAAAGTAATTTTATATTTAAATAGTCTGTTCGATGAAAACTGTAATTCGTATCGAAAAAACGTTTAGACTACATGTGCTGGCTGTGGGGTTCGAACCCACGCGCACTTATGTGCAGAAGATCTTAAGTCTTCCCCCTTAACCTCTCGGGCAAACCAGCTGGACTGCAGTACTTTATTGTTGTTTTACAAATTTTAATAAGCATTTCTTTGAGCTCGTCCCCCCCCTAATAATTCTCACGTAAACATCATGAAACTATGAAAGACAGATTATGGATATAGTTATTTAATACACAATACTCAGAACAAAATAATAGCTACTTTACATGGAACAAACAACATCAAGTAGTACTGTACTTAACGTACATGACATGAAAAAAAGGATAAGGATGCATTTTCACGCCAGGAACTCAAAACATTGCATTAAGGCTTCTATTTTATGGCGTAGACTGTCTACAGGAAAATCAGGATCAAAAGGATCCCACCAACTTGAAAAACAACCGCCAATGGGCTGCGACAGTAGTTGTGTACATATGCTGCTCTCCATGTACGTATTCACTTGTTTACAAACCTCCAGATAGCATACCTTCTTCACAAATGCATCCAGGTAGAGTTTGCTGAAGAACTGGGTTGACACGTAAGGATTCAACCAGTCGACTATGATTCCATTCTGGCATAGTATGTCCATGTCCTCAGGAGTGTTAATAAGGTTGTCTAGTATTATAGCATAAGCTGTAACGAATGGTTCGTATCCCGGGCTACACTGCCGATAGCTGATGAGGTTTCTGAAGTTGGTTTCTGTTGTCTCATGAATAAGCAGAAACGGCATTTCAAGGATTCCGTCGACAAATTTAACTTTCAACATGCTATCTGCATCCACTTTCTTGAACTTGATACCTAACTCTTGCATACTAGTGGCTGATGGTAGTTGTTGCCGTCTTGATTTTTCCTTACCATGACAAAGAGGTACAATTAAACAGTTCTTCAAACAGGTCAAGGATATGCTTATGCTTGTTCTTCTTCTCCCCAAGTCGGGCATGTATAGAAGTTTGAGTGGATGAGAACATTTCCCTAAAGAATTGGAAGGCAAGTTTAACCAGTGGGATATCTTCACCATGTTTCTGGGTCTTTCCGAACAAACACTCAACAACAAACCACGGAATTTGATTTTCAAGCAAAATCAAGTCATGATAGAGGAACTGAAACATACAAGACACGGTGAATATGGGATCATCTTCATCTCGAGACACCAATTTAGCTTTCTTGCGAAACAGCTCAACGAGGACAAAATCAAGTGCCAACATTACAAATCTGTCCGGTTCGCAATTCACCAGTCTTGCGTAGCATGCACGGGCATCGTTGTTAATGTGCCCTACCGGCTTTTACCAAATCCTCCAGACCTATTGGTTGATGCTTTAATCGAGAAATAAGTCCTTTTAGGTACTTGAACTTGATTTTCTCTGTCGGTTTTAGGTTCTGTTTGCCGTGGTGGAATAGTCCAATGGAAAATGAATTGGCGATGTAAGATTTCTCATTATGCCTGTGCGAGTATCTTCTTGGAGGTGCCCTTCTAAGGATTGAAGAAGACTTCTTCAGCAAATAACCTGTCGAGCAAGAATATTCGTTAAGGCAAAATATCGAACACCTTCTCCTCTGTTCACTCAAGTTTCAGTTGGATGGAAACTTGAATCTTCTGATCTCCAATTTGTAATTTATGTGTATGAAATGTCTCCAAAACAACAACTCTGATCGCTCACTGAAGAAAATGTGGATGTATGGGAATGATTTTGTGTAAACCGGAGAAAATGAATGTAGCTCTTCTATATCATCTGAATGGTGATCTTTAGGTTTTGTAAAATCTGTCTGTGTGTAAACTACTTCAGCTATATATTTTTCAAAGGAAAAACGTAGTTTTTGAAGGAATAAAATGACACAAAAGGATGATAATCAAAAATGAAACTTGCAGAACCGATGGAACTTCTGGTTTTTTTCAATACATTTCCCAAACTAGTTTCAGGTTTCAAAAACAGAACAACCATAAATTGCTTCTTCTCAACTTCTAATTCTCAACTTCTAATCTTGCTACTGGAAAAAAAAACAAAACAACAATGAGCTACTGGATAACGAAAACAACAATGAAACTTAACGAGAAAATTGAAACTTGAGAGAAAAAATGATCTTGTACTGATGGTTTCTGGTTTTTTCTCTTCTTACATCCGAAAGAGAAAAGTGGAGCTTTATAATTAGCTCTTTCATGTTCTGATACACTTTGATCCTGAATTGAAAAATAAAGTCTTGGACTGATGAATAAACTAGACTAGTACAAGCATTTCCTGATTTAGCAAGACACAAAAGTAACTTCTTTTGTCTTTAGCCTAACTAAAACCAACATTGTAAAAATTGAAACTTGTACAGCATGAACAGTACACATTTTCAGCTGCAACTTGATTTTCCAGCAACCAAAGACTGACATACAAATCCGATTGTCAGTTGTGAATTAAAATACTTCATCTTCATGCATTTGATTAGCACTAAACTTGATTTTGCTAATTAAACTTCTTGAAATTTTCTTCAACCTTCTGCTGATT
>JAOSBL010000008.1:8815041-8830624 GCA_027568915.1 Erythroxylum roraimae
GTGTGTTGAATCAAGAGCCGACAGTAAGCGTCTTTATTATGGACCCTTTATTCTGTCTCCACTTATGAAAGGTCAAGCCGACACAATCGGCATTGCGATGCGAAGAGCTTTACTTAGAGAAATAAAAGGAACATGTATCACACATGCAAAATTTGAAAAAATAGCACACGAATTTTCTACTATATCAGGTATTCAAGAATTAGTACATGAAATATATATATATATATATATGTAATAAATTAATAATTTAAAATCACATGAGTTGTTATAATGTATTATCATATGTGACCTTAACCTTATAGTGTTTAGGAATTCGTAAACAAGATTTCTAATACTCCAAACTTATTTGAGAGGGAAAAAAAAGACAGCTAAAAATTAGTTGTATCCATATATATATATATATATAATCTTTTCACTATAAAATCTTCCGACAATCTGAATCAATTAAGACCGTGTAAATTAAAATATATTATAAGGGGAAGATCTTACGTTGCTTCTGCAATAATGCACGTCGTTACTTTGGCGGAGCCACCAACATGGCCGCTCGTCCATGACCACTGGACCCATCAGTCAACATTTGAATCTGATAGACAACATTTGACCGACCACTCACTGTTAAAACGTTAAATGTAATAATCTATATAATTTATTATCAAATCTAACATCGTATTAATTAAATATAGGACAATATGGTCCTATAAATAAATATATACAAACCTCTGCACACACTACTCTGGCGCTCACTTCTTTCAAGTTTCTTTCTCTCCCCATCTCTTCAGTCTCGCATCCCGCTAACACAAACAAACTAACAAACACAAGACAGTGAGTGAGTGAGAGAACAGAACGGAAGCATAATTGAATAGCACTGAGGTTACGCCACGCGTCCTCTCACCAATGACGGTGTTCTCAGGCAAGCAGGTGGTTCCCGTCGATTACGAGGCCGAGGTCTCCCAACGCCTTCTCGATTCAATTCTCGCCGGCGATCTCGGCACTTCTCTCCAGTGCATCGCCGACCCTTTCGTCGACGTCAACTTCGTCGGAGCTGTGTGCTTGAAGAGCAGGAAGAGCGAGGTCGTTTTGCGCGGGGAACTGCCCTGCGAAGTTCGCTTCGACTTCGAGGAGTTTAAAACCGACGTAACCGCTCTGTTCCTGGCCGTTCATGGAGGACATGTTGCTCTCGTCAAGAGATTGCTGGTAATGAGATCGCTACATTTTCTTTTATGTTGCATTTGAAAATTTAAAAGCTCCTTGGTTTCCAACCTAATAACTCTTTCTGACCTGATTTGAGCTAGCGAGTATTGTACTTGTCCGGATCATGTGGACCACAAATCTATCGGCGTTAAATGTGCTTTTCCTAACATTGGTCCGCAAAATATTGGTAGTTTAGTTGCTGGAAAAAACGGAAAGGGAAAAACAAAAGAAAGGTCGGAGTCGGACTCGGAGCTTTCCAATTGAAATTTCTCCTGGAGTCTCATTTTGTGTAGCGGTTTCAGTTGAAATTAAACGTGTGACCTTTCTGTTCTTATTTTTATTAAGTTTCTTTTTATCTAGTTTGTTTGATTATTTAACTTCCGCTGTCGAATGAATTTGAAATTCGCTAAAATTTTGGATAATTTTCACTTTATCTCGTATTGATCACAGCATAAATCTCTTCACGCTTTAGTCTCTCTTTTGGGGACAAAATTATCTGTGATTATAATCCTTTTCTAACTCATCTCTAGACGATCACATCCACTCAAATATGTGGGACTCGAATTGTGCCCATAATTCTGTGCCAACATGATTCTATGTGCTCGTAATTTTGTGCCAATTCTGTTCCAAACTATTCCATTCATATATTTCTTTAAGTCTTATATATTTGTATGAATAGAATCATTTGTAACAGAGTTCAACTCGGGATTACGGGTACGGAGAATTTGATCCCCAGTTTTAGTGGTCGGCTTACACATCAATCAAATTTTCACTCTTTTGTTTACATTTTTTCTTTCTTTCTAGAAGTCAATCAGGTCAGGGTTGTCTACGACTAACTCTGCCTTTACTTGTATGGAATTTGCGGTAGTTTAGTTTCATATTACGCTGATATCTAGCAAGTTATTTACCGGAGGATATATTTTCTCTGTAAGATTTCAATCGAGTCAATTTTAGTTTTCAGCGAAGCCTAGTGTTGTAACGAAACTTTTCGCGAGTCATAATAACGGGTATTTATGATTTTGGTCTTGACAGACAGCGTAATTATTATCGTTTTCTGGTAACTTTGTCGATCTGTTCCAGAAGATCCGTTCCTTTTTTTTCGACCATCCAATTTATTGCATTGAATGATTGAGATTAAGGGGAACTAGAACTGGGTTTTTGGAACAGAAGACTTGGTCCTCCCTTGTGGAGCAATTTCATAAAAGTTGGAAATTTGGTTTCAAGGTAGCCTCTTGTATGGAAGTCTTTTAAATTTTTCTTCTCTCTCTCTCTCTCTCTCTTCTTTTTTTCCCCTGAAATCATTCATGGTCTGCTTGTGGCCTTGTTATCTTGGCTAATGGGGGAAGCCTATTGCATCCCCTCTATTTATTAAATGATTAAAAATATTTTATTGCCCACTTGACTATAGCTTCCCTGCCATGTCTTCTAGCACGTCAGTAATATTTCCATCTTTTGTCTGTAGATGGCCATGCAATTATTTGCTTGATAAGCTGCTGCGATGTTTTCACGCTAACCGATAAAAGCTTTTAAACAAACATAGCGACAAATCTTTGAAGTAAGCACAAGGCACCTTATGGAGCCTATTCGCTGTTCTTACGAATTACTGAAAGGTTTGACTTTTCTTAATCGCAGAGCATTGGAGCTGATTTGAACCATAAACTCTTTAGAGGATTTGCAACTACAGCAGCTGTGAGGGAGAGCCACCATGAAATACTGGAGATATTACTTAAAGCTGGAGCATCTCAGCCAGCTTGTGAGGATGCTTTGCTGGAAGCAAGCTGTTACGGGCAGGCAAGGTCCGCGGAGCTGCTCATAGGCGCTGATTTGGTCCGACCACATGTTGCTGTTCATGCACTTCTCACGGCATCCTGCAGAGGATTTGTAGATGTAGTGGACACTCTCATCAAGGTAATTTTTCATCTCCGAGTGATATTCTTTTAGCTTATTTCAATTCCCATAGCATTCCCAGTATGAGAAGCATTGGATTTCCCAAACTATGCATTCTTCAAGCATAAAGGTTATTCCTTTATTTGAAACCGGTTCTTCTAGAATAGTAAGTATACTAATTACTCGTCCTATATTGATGTGGCCGATCTCACTTAATGGCAGTGTGGCGTGGACGTCAATGCAACTGGTAGATTACTGCTGCTGTCCTCTAAGCCTTCTCTGCATACCAGTGTACACTGTACTGCGCTTGTTGCTGCTGTAGTCAGCAGGCAGGCTGCTGTTGTACGTATGCTGCTAAAGGTGAATTTTCATCTGTGCTCTCTGTTGAAATCTTTAAAGGACTAGGGTGGTAGAAATACATTCAAGCCTGACAGTCACCTTCTTTGCTACGAAATATCAGTGTTATGAAATTGAGATTAAAAAACTTGATTGATTTACTGGAGCATACTTGGCTTCCAAGTGTAAGAATTCATTCAGAGGCGGTAACTGATTCTAATGAGGTTAATACATTTTTGTTTATTCTGTCCTTTTGAGGTGAATTGTTGATGATGAAATTGCTTGATATTCTTGTCTCTAGACACTTAAACAAATATACATTATAATCTGTTCTTGAGGCTCAATTGGTCACAGTCAATGACAGATCACAATCTCACAAAAATTGATTTCTCTCTTTGATTTATTTATCCTTTTTTTTCATTTTTGTGGGATAACACCTGTGTCATCTTTGTTATCCTCCTTTAGTAATGCATATTTCTGTTGAATGACTGGAAAACATGCGTGATTAATGGATTGACAGGGCGGTGCCAGAATAGATGTTGATGTGAGATTAGGAGCTTGGTCATGGGACACATGTACAGGAGAAGAGTTCCGTGTGGGTGCTGGGTTAGCTGAGCCCTATGCCATCACTTGGTGTGCAGTAGAGTTTTTTGAAGTTACTGGCATCATTTTGAGGATGCTTCTGCAACGTGTGTCACCCAATACTCCTCACTACGGAAGAACTCTTCTCCATCATGCTATTCTTTGTGGCAATGTAGGAGCTGTGAAGGTTCTTTTGAGCTCATATGCCGATATGGAGTGCCCCATCAAGACATTGAAAACTAAGTCTCGACCAATTCACATGGCTGCCCGTTTGGGCTTATCAGGTGTCCTTCAATGCCTAATTGACTCAGGTTGTGATCTGAACTCCAGGACTGAGTCTGGTGATACAGCCTTAATGATTTGTGTGAAGCAAAAGCATGGAGAATGTCTCAGAATACTGGCCAAGGAGGGTGCTGATTTTGGCCTAGTTAACGCTGCTGGACAATCTGCTAGCTCTCTTGCTGTATCAAGTAGATGGAACCTTGGTTTTCAACAAACGGTCCTTGACGTTATCAGGACTGGAAAGATTCCCAAATCCAGCAACATTTCTGTTTTTTCTTCTCTAATCATTGCAGCTCAAGCAGGTGATGTAGAGGCTACAAATGCACTGCTTATGTGGGGAGATATTAACCTAGACCACCAAGATGATAATGGTTTCTCAGCTGTCATGTTTGCTGCTTTGAAGGGTCATGTTGATGTATTCCGGGTGCTTGTACATGCAGGTGCTGATGTAAAGTTACATAACAAAGCTGGTGAAAGTGCAATAAAATTGTCTGAAATAAACCAAAACCATGATATGTTCGAGAAGGTAATGCTTGAATTTGCACTTGAAAGGGGCAACCAGAATGCAGGAGGATTCTATGCATTACATTGTGCAGCTCGTCGTGGAGACTTGGATGCTGTCAAATTATTGACTAGAAGAGATTATGACGTAAATGTTCCTGATGGCGGTGGCTACTCTCCTCTAATGTTAGCAGCAAGGGAAGGCCACAAGGCCACGTGTGAGCTCTTGATTTCTCAAGGGGCTAATTGTGAATTCAGGAATACTAGAGGTGAAACAGCTGTGTCCCTGGCAAAAAAAAGTAATGGTGTAGGGAATGATGCAGAAGCGGTGATACTTGACAAGCTTGCTCACGACCTGGTTTTACGAGGTTCTCATGTACAGAAGCACACCAAAGGAGGGAAGGGAGCTCCTCATGAGAAGCAAATAGTAATGGTTGCAGATACTGGAGTACTAAAATGGGGCACTTCAAACAAGAGAAATGTTGTATGCCGAAAGGCAGAGCTAGGTCCAAGCCCTGCCTTCCAGAGGAACAGAAAGAACACTGGTGATGCAGACCTACCTGGTATGTTTCATGTTTTAACTACCAAGAACAAGGAGCTGCACTTCGTCTGTGATGGTGGCTCTGAAGAGGCCGAGCTTTGGATCAGAGGCATAAGATTGGTGACAAAGGAGGCCATTTGTGGTAAACAGAGTGCGTAGGCAAGCTCTTGAGGGATAAAAGTTCAGATAGTAGATTAGTTCTATTAGCTGAGTACTTCGCTGTTAAGTAGGATGTACCATGGAGTTCCATTGTAAAGGTTTTGATCTACAGTAGCTGTAAATGATATTTTCCATGCTCTTGGTAAAGTTAGTAGCGTTCATGACTTGTCTTCGATGGCCATTGACATGATCAATGCAATCTCATATAAAATGGCTCTTTGACTACAAAACAAATGTTCGCTTGTGGGCATTCAATCCCCTTACATTACATAATTTCAGACGAGAATGAAGGGCATATGAAATGCTAAAGAATATAAGATTAGATGTCCCAGGTTCTTGAAAAGTCTTTGCCGGCTAATTAAGCAATTAAAGGAACCCATAATGGTAACTCCAACTCTATGCTACAGAATTAAGTCAACAAATGGTTTACATGTCAAACTCTCCATCACTTCACTCGGTTTCAATACAAACAAGAAGTTGGGAATGCGACATTTCTTGAGTAGACTTTATATCTCTTGACTCTGTTATGATTCCTCATCCTTTGAACCAATGATTATCGTTCATAACATATACACAGAAATTTTACTTGACAAGCACACAGCCTTGGCAACTATTTAAGGTCGAAATGGCCTACAATCCCATTTATGTTCCTGTAACATTTCAAATTCGTCAGGACGATACTTAAAGAACTTTAAGACAACTTAATCATTATCTAGTTGGCAATAGACAGACATATGACAAAAAGAAAAATCTGAAGAGAAGTTAAGCTTCACTGCCTTGCCTTTCGACATGCCCTTCTTACGCCTTGTTTTACGTCTTCACAATACTTGATAACCACCTTACAGGCAGCCTGACGGAAATTTCTAGTGGTAGGACTTTGTTGCCGTTCAATAACGAAGAAACCTGAATTATTAAGTGAAAGGACATCGTCCTGTTTGACAATCAGCTGATTGCATTAGCTGTTAACTAATTTTACTAGCTGTTAGCTGATAGCTGATTGGATCAGCTGATTGTATTAGCTGTTTATTATTTGATGTTTGGTAAAATTAGATGTTTAGTATTAGCTGTTTATGTATAAAATGACTTATGAGGACATTACTTTAAAAAAATTATAAGGGTATGAATATTATATATCTTAGTATTTCGTTGAATATTCTTATAGGAATTTAGATTTTAGATATTTAATTATACAAAAATTAAATTTATAACTCTGATAAAAAACATAGAACATATAATAATAATAATAATAATAACAACAACAACAACAATAGCAATAACAACAACAATAATGTTAATAATAATAATAATCATATCAATAATAATAAAAATAATAATTCAACATTAAATTTTCTATTACATCATAATAAAAACAACTACATTATATTAGTATTTTTCATATAATATTATAAATTTTATTATTTAATAAATTAAAAATAACTTATAAGGACGTGATTTAAAAAAATATAAAATCACGATTAAATATTTAATTTTACAAAACTTAAAATTTTGACAATAATAAAAATAGAATAAAAATTAAATTTTACACAAAATTTACAAATTTTTCTAACCTGTAACTACATAAACCCCTCCTTACCCACTCATTAAAACCAAGAAAACAACTTATCCATGCAACAAAGGAACATTAGCTGCTTATGCTTATCGCTCCTCACCCACTCATTAAAACCAAGAAAACAACTTATCCATACAAGAAAGGAACATCAGCTACTTATGCTTATCGAGGATACAAACAAGGGTAAGTTTGACTTTAAAAGTTTTAGCTGATTGTGGCGTTTTCAACAATAGTTGATTATGTTAAATAAGTTGTTGGAGAAGCTGCCCACCAAACATGTTTTATAGCTATTTGACTTTTCAAACAACTTATGACAAATAGCTGATTGGTTGTCTACTAAATAAGCCCATCGTTAATCATAAGCTCATCTGCATATGCTCCATGCTTAATATTGATCCCATCACTACAATGGAAGATTAAGGTTCACATAAATGACATTGAAAAGAAAATTGATAATTAAGGGCCTGAGTAACATAAATCTTAACTGCATAGATAAGGTTTCACTTATTACATTTGGATCGTATGGATTCACAGATAAGGTTTTAGGATCCATGACTCAGACAGCAGCTAATCGATTCAAGGGGAGCTTTACACTGCTTGTTTCAACAAGTCAAGCATTCCAATAAAATCATACGTTGGATGAACATACCAAGGCTAAGTTTACTGGCATAAAATTAGTTAAAATAAGATAAAAACAGGATATGAAGGCCCCGTTTGGTTGTTGGCTGATCAACTATTTTTTAACTGATTGATCAAAATCAGCTGATTTACTTTATCAAGATGCTATTAATTTGTTTGGTTATAAGCTGGTTGGGTTGGCTGATTCACCCAACCAGCTAAAAATTTAGAAGCTCCTTGTAATGAGCGTTTAGGGCAATCAACTGATTACGTTTTATTATAATGCCGATTTTGCCCTTAAACCTTGCCCTTACTCATTACGGTTTCAGATTTGTGTAGCTTGCATGAGAAACTGATGGTTTCCTCTTTTCTTGTTTCCATTTTCTATTTTACACCTTTCTTTCTTTTCGTTCAGATGTACATTTAGGGCTGTCGATCACACTAGTCTCTTCTCTCTGACGCAATCCCATAACGGCTATTGATGGCGGCGATTTAACCAGGGTTTGTTTTCAGGTTTGTGATAGGAAAAATAACCTTAACCCTCTTCTCTTTTCCTTCCCTTCTCTCTATTTGAACGTGTAATTGTATGTTTATTAGGCGGGCATGCTTGGTTCTTTAAAAGTCGTTAACTTGGTTGTTGATTCGAGGGTTTTTGTTGCATGAAAGTTAACTACTTGATTAAAAGTCCATGACTAAAAGAGATTGGGAGTGGCTTCATGTTTTTCTTTTAAGGCTTGTTTATTTTGAACTCTGAAGCTTATGAGAAACTAGGCTTAGTTCTTAAAATTGCGTCTTTACGTTGGGGACATAGTATTGAAGCTATTTGGGGTAACAGATGGGCTTAATGTACAACTGGTAAAATGAGTTGGAGGTTGCTCTGAAATTGTGTCCTGGAAGTGCAAATGGTTTGGTGCTAGTACCGTTGTTTGAATACCAATTTCCATCTGTTCATAACCTTCTCTGTTTCCTTTCTTTTCAACAGTTTTGACTATTACTTTTCTTCTTCGCTTCAATTGTTATTTTGTGCATTTGTTGTTCTTTACGTTGCTTAGATACCTAGAGAATACTTGGGGTATCTGAAATTTGAGTTCCTTCAATAGAGATATTACAAATATGGGTAGATCAGTTGTGATACCCTTTTAAAAAATGTATTTAGAGCCTTATTTTCCTCTTCTGTTGGTAGAACAATTAAAAATTTGAGGTTGTCACTTTTGATGATGAGTGTTGATAACCTTGTCCTTTTTCTGGGTAAGCTTGATTCTTTATTTTAGTTTTGTTGGCCTTATGATCTGTCTTTGAAATTGTTGGGCCACCAAGGTTTTGAAATTAAGGTTAGAAGAGAAGATTTCTTCAGAAGGTTATATAGTTTGAAAGCTATGCATATTTTCCTTCTTTTGAATCTGTTTTGGAACGAATGCAATCTTACATGCTGCAAAGGTGATCTAATTTCAAACATATTGGTGAGGTTGAACAATTATTGGGTTTTTCATACAAAGTAATTGATTTCATCTGTTATGTTATTCTTGTACTGCCTTATTTCTTGTTTCTTTACGTTGCGTCTATGCTGATTCCAATTTTACTTTTGCTTAATCAATTTATGCAGCAGATGATACATAGTGGTTGTTTTGATGAATTGGCAAGTTAGGTCCTGGTAAAGTGGGAGCAAAAACGCTTGTCCACTCATCTCAGCCTAATAGGTAACTTATCCTACAATCTTTCCTTGGAATTATCTATTGATTTCACAAGTTATCTAGTTGTAACTCTGTTGTAACTATCTGTCTATTATAATTATCTAGTTTATCTTGCAAACTATCTAGTTGTAACTATCTGTTGATTTAACGGAACATCAGTGCCTACAGTTCCTCTTTGGGACCAGTCTGAAAGTATATCTGAGATAAATGTTTCATTAAATGAAGTCTGATAGTAGTTGAGATATAAATGGATTTGCTGTAGTTGAACAATAAAGTATGTTATAGAAAGTTGTATTAATTTCATTCGGGCAGTAGCTACTTTTTTTGTTTATTGCATTTAACTCCATTTATTACTTTCAACTACTCACTGTCTCTTTTTCACCTATAAAATGGAAAAGCTTAACACAATTGTTAGTTGTTAGTCTTTAAAACTTGCTTTTTTTTTCCTGGTCATTAGGTATCATCAAGCTAGGCAAAATACTTCACTTTCTCCCATATATAAGGTACAAACTGCTTTTATTTAGTGCTATTGCTTAGTTGTTAGCCTTTTACAACTTGCTTTCTTCCAGTCATTAGGTTCTTCGGAAGTGTGGTGATCTCAATGCTATTTTGGGGATTTGCAAATCAGGTAATTCTTCCTTTTCAATGATATATAAAGTTTGATCCCCTTAACTGAATTTCTTGATGGTTTTATAGCTTGTGTCTGATCAGATTTTGTATCCTTATGCGGTATCTTATACCTTCATTACAGTTAACCATAGACTTCTTAATCACCGACTTGTGTGTTCGTTCTGACTAAATGCTTAAAATTTGAAGTTCACTGACTTTCTAATAGTATCAATCTTATTCATTGGATTTTTTCCCCAGAAGCCATTATGTGGTTAATCTTATTTTTGCCTTAGTTTGATATGGATAGTTATTTTCTTTTGAAAGGCCTTATGTTCTGAAAATTGAATTTAAGGGTTTGTTTTTATATAAAGATCTCTCTGAAATAGGTGAGAGTTGCTTTTGTATTCTGAAAATTGTATATCAAAATAATTCATAGTTTCATCGGTACAAAGTTAGTCCCATATCTACTCTTACACGTTAGACGTCGTTAGCAATTTACTATGTGTGGTAACATTCAACAGATAGGAGCCTTATGAATTATGTCATCAGATAGTCAATGCTACATTGTTTTTATTAATCATCTGTCAATGCTGTTGTCTTTAATAAGTTATAATTGATCATCTAATGATCGGTTTAGTATTATTGCTTTTTCAGGAATTATGTCTTATTATTCTCGCAAAAGTGACATAACATGCTATGTTTTGTGGCCTGTTTTTGATGGTGTGGAGATCGAAAGAAGAAATAAAAAGAAAAAAGAAAAAAGAGCTTATGTGTAATGGTTTTATAATGTTTGTAATCTTAACCCTTTTTTATAAATTTATGTTTATGAAATGCTATAAAAATTTATATTTGTTTATATTTATCATTTTCTAATATTATTTACTACTGATTTTTTTCTTAAACCATTATGGTATTTACAAATTCTTTGCTTAACGTGCGATATGTACATGTGAGTAGATGATGGAGGTTTGATAGAGGGTCAGAGAAATAACCAAATCAGAGTTTGAATTTGATTTACGTATAAGCATCATAACATATTAGAATGGTAATAACATGAAAATCAATATTCTAATATATAACCAAACAGTAATTTAAAAGAAAAATAGGTAATAAATTTTTTATTCACAGTAAATATGCAATTTTAAAAAGAAACGTTCGCACTAATTTTTTTTAACGCACATTTATGTTTCTGAAGTGCTATTTTAAACTTGTTAAATTCAGTGAACAGAAAAGTACCATTATTTTTTATAATGGCCTTGTTAATTTAGAACTCTCTCCTATCATTATACCGAAGCCTAACTTGCAACCATTTTGTTTTATCCCTAACTCTATCTTTTCTCTCTTTTTTATTTTCATATTTAAGAAGGTTTTCTCTATATTTTTCATTCTTCTCCAAATCTTCTTAAGATGCTTTCGTAATCATGCATTAAAACTTGATTTTTTAATATTTACAATTTTATATTTATCTTTTCTAATAATATTTCATTATTTAATAGTTCTTTTGTTACCAAAAGAACTATAATTTTCTTAAATTATTATATATAAACAAATAGTATTTTAATAAAAATGTTTTTATAATATAATATTTTAAATAAAAATATATTTCAGTTTTATATAATTTTTGAATATGTTCACAAGTTAATTCTATTACTCATTTTAAATTAAGAGATCAAATAATTTTAAATTAAGTAATTAATAAAAATATTACGATTATAAAAGTATTTATGTATTTATTTTTTGAAATAGTCTAATTCAAGTTAGTAAAACTATTTAAGTGATGAAATCAATTGCAAATTGATTAACTAGCATTTAATGTTTTTCATCTTATATGATTAGATGACATCATCCCAAAAAGGAAATAAAGGAGGAAGTCAAGGGGAAATGATATAGGTAGCATTCGTTGCCCAAAAGAAACTCTTCTTATCTTTTGTGACATTTATAACCAACATATTGAAAGGAGTATGAGAAAACTCGGTGGAGTTATTGGTCAAAGGTTACCATAGAAGAAGGTGGAGTAAGAGTTTCACAAAGTAACCAACTTAACATGGGATAAAACAAAGCTTAAAAATAAGTTTGATTGGATGAGAACTAGATGGAGTCTTTGGAAATAGTTGAAAGGGAAAGAAACGGGATTAGGATGGGATTATGACAAATGAACAATTGCTGCTAGTGAGGAGTGGTGGACTTTGAAGATTAGTGTTATCCCTTTTTCCCCAATTTAAGTTATTTTCCTTTACTCTAATGCTAAATAGTTAGTTAAATATAAGTTATTTAATTTTTTAAGAGAAAATCAATTTTAAAACATTTAAAGAGGAAGGGCTTGAACTTGAGCTTTAATGTAAATTGGATCAACTTTTTGGATGTTTGGTTCGAAGAGAGACTACATTTTGTCTTGTGGCTGACCCTCCACAAGGACAACGAGAAGTTGAGAAGTATATTTCCTTCTCCACCTAATAGTTATAATGCTCATCATCAATTGTCAGACTATCATGATCATGAGAATATAGATGAGACTAGTGGTCTAAACAATTGGGAAGAAGTGTGGAGAGAACCTACCCCCACCCCTCAAGCTACACATGATGAAGGGAGTGAGAGAAGAAGATGCCAAAAGGTTTTGGAGAGTGATAGTTCACAAAGTAATAAGAGTGCAAGAACTGATTCCACTAAAAGGGTAGGAAGATTTGCAGCAATGTATGAGAGGCTTGACGATATAATGCAATTGATTCAAGAGAAATAGAGTGCAACAATGGAGATGAATAGATCCATTACGAAAATTTTGGACACAATGAATATTGGTGCATCACAAAGTACTGGTGCTGGTGCGTCACATCATGATGTTACAAATACTTTGGAAAAAATATGTACTTTGCCTGGTTTAGAGACTAATACTCCTGAATTTTACGTTTCTTGCATGTTGATTGAAGATCCGCAAAGAAGATCCATTTTTTTTTACCAGATGATATAAAAATAGTTGAACACATAAAGTTAATGTATGAGTATGACAAACATAAAAAACATTAAACATAGTTTCTATATATCCATTACTATGTTTAGTTTATTGTTTTTATTATTTGTGTACTTATGTTGACATCGTGTATTTTAAGACATTATGAATTTGGTTAGCTTATTTTATTATATTATGTTATCTTGTTGGTAATCTATAATTTTATTACGTGTTATATTATTTATTTCTTTATATTTAGACATTTAAGTGTCTTGTTTATTTACAATATAATTGTAAGGCCCCAAAATATACCCTAGTTGAAATAATACATGTTTATGAAAGTACATGTGTGATATGAATTAGAATTTTGCTATGATTAGAATATGAAAAACTTATGACTTGAATTTTTGATCAAGTGATTATAGTGATTAAATTGGAATTAATTGATACCATTAGAGAATTGAGGTGTTTAAATGTATATTTAGATTAGGAAAATTTTCAAGTGGCAAGATAAATTGATATATAAAATTGCAAATATTAAGTCTATGAGTTAGTGACATTTGCATGAGTAATTAATTGACATATGGCTTGGCAAGAATGTAACAAATGGCATGGTTAATAAGTTGACAAGTGGATAAATGGAAGTGTTGCAATTGGCAGCATAAATGGAGGCAAATGGGAGTCATACATTGGAGATATATGTGGCAATACATAGTGAAGACACCTAGCAACTTAGGTGTCAAGCCTTTACAAGACTTCGGTAGCCTTCATTTGGCTCTCTTCTCTCCACCGATTCTTTGCTCTACCTTTGTACTTTTTTTTTTGGCAAGAAAAAAGGGAGCAAAGCTCACAAAAGCAAATAACTACTTAACATAAGAGACTCCTATTAAATCATGATCAAGCCATCTACCAACACTAGGGGGAACTTGCCCTAAACCATGAAAGCCAGGAGAAAAATCAAAAGCAAGGTGGGAAAGGGAATCAGCAGCAAAGTTCCCTTCTCTGTAAATGTGATTGAGTTTCACATTATGGAAGCGCTTCAGCAAGTCCAGAACTCGATCAACAAAAGACAGACGATTTGAATTTGCTTGAACACTACCGGTCAACATCTTGAAAGCAATCTCATTATCACATTCTACAAGAACATCCAAATAGGCAAGATTATAAGTGAGTTGAATACCATAATAAAGAGCCCACAACTCAGCACGAAGAATAGAACAACGACCCGTCTTGAAAACAAAACCGTGTTTTCAGCGACCATTACGATCACGAATCAAACCTCTACCTGCAGCAATCCCCGTAAGGGCAGACAAAGAAGCATCAGTGTTGGGCTTCATAAAAGGGGAAGGTGGACATTTTCAAAAAATTAACCTTGAAATCAAAGGACTATTATTCTCCAAAGGCAATTTGTTGAAGGTATCCTAAATCAGTTTAGCTTCAGAAATAGTACTCTGCAAGGTATTAAAAATGGAAGAAACACTAGAATTAAACACTCTGGCATTCCTTCGTTTCCAAACGTTCCAGCAACCTAAGCCAAAAATAGTAGGCCAACTAAGATGATCATGAGAGAGATGGGAGGTTTTTGGATTCAATAACAACCAATCTTCCAGATTGACATTTCAGAAGGAGCTCAAATTATTAAAGTCAGTAAAAAGAGGCCAAAACTGAACAGCAACATGACAATCACGGAGAATGTGTAGAAGGGTTTCAGGCTCGTCTTTGCAAATATCACAACTCCCAGAGTCACTAAAGTGTCTTCGTTTTCTTTCATCGTTAGTTAAGACTTCGTTGTTGAGGGCTAGCCAAAAAATATTCTGATTTTTTGAGGGCCTTGCCACTTCCAGATCAGGTTCCAAGGAAAGTTATTAGAAGGAATGTAATTTCTAGAAAGAAAATCATACGCAGACCTCAAGGTAAAAATTCCTGAAGAAGACAGACCCCAACATAAGGAATCCTTACCACAAGCATTGGAGGGCACAAGTGTAGCAGCAATATAAGAGCAAATTGAAGTGGGGAGCAACTGAGAGAAATGCTCCCATCTCCAATCTCCATCAACAGTAACAAAAAAAGAGACAGTTTTATCAATCATATTATCCGGAATAGGCCCATTAGCTACATGTAGCAAAGGCTCTGAGACACCCAGCAACCATTTATGTTTCCAAAATTTAACCGTGCTCCCATCACCTAAGGCCCAGAAGGCATTAGAAATCATAGCATCCCAATTTGCAGTCACCAAACGCCATAGAGGAGTACAAGAAACAGGAGCAACAATATTGTTTGGGACAGCAATGCTGAATTTGTATTTGGAATGAAGCACTTTAGTCCATAGACTATTAGAATCAGTCAAGATATGCCATCCAACTTTCATAGCATAAGTTATGTTAACTAAACGAAGATTCCTCAAACCCAAACCTCTAGCTCCTTTAGGATGTTGCACTTTATGCCAAGCAACTAGAGACAGACTCCTTTTGTCATCTTCTTTTGTCCATATGAAACTCCTGCTGATTTTTTCCATCTCATCACAAAGAGTAACAGGGATCTTAGAAGTTTGCATGGCAAAGGACGGCATTGAAAACAAAGAGGAATTCGCCAAAGTAACACGACCTGCAAGGGAAAGACGACTAGAATTCCAACTCAAAATTTTTGCCTTCATTTTATCAAGGATATACCCA
>JAOSBL010000008.1:8856834-8893806 GCA_027568915.1 Erythroxylum roraimae
TAAATTATTAATAAAAATATTTTATTTTTTAAAATAAATAATTTAAAAATTATTATTTATAAACTAATATTTATTTTCTATATTTTTAATTATTAAATCAAAATTTATATATTTTAAAAATATATTTTAAATTTAATTATATTTATTAATAATTATTAAACTAATTTTATAAATTAAATTAAAATTGTGATTATTATTTATTATTATGATTTTTGGAAACAGAGTTAAAAATATACTATACATTGTACAATATGACAATGGATTATTTTGTAATTTTTAAAAAAAATTAGGGACTATTTCATAAATTTAATAAATTACCCGAAACGATACCCGGTATTAACCAGTACCGGTACAGTATCGTACTAAAATCCAATTCGATACCAAGTCCGGCACGGTATTCGTAACATTTACACACACACACACACACGGGAGAGAGAGAGAGGGAGAGAAGAAAAGAGGAGAATTCATTCAATCCTAAAAATACAATACATGTAAGGTGTGGTCAATATATAATAATATCACATAATATTGTGATAATCTGATTGTAATCAGATTATATTGATTAGTTAGCACTATCTTAGGGATTAGCATTATTTTAGGATTATTTCCTTTTTTGTATAGATTCTTTATCCTATTCATATATTTATGTACTACATTCTCTAAGGAATAAATATATAGAGCAGGAATAAATATATAGAGCAAAACAACTCTTATTCACATGGTATCAAAGCCACGTGAAAGAGATAGTGAAACCAAGGAGTCGACCTCGGTAAGTAAAGAAATGGCTTCTAATCTTGAGGGATCCTTCACAACAAATCCAAGCAAGACTGGAGGTCAGTCGTCGATGACCTCTAATCTTGAAGGAGCTTAGGTTATCATTGTCTCGGACAAGCTAAATGGAACGAACTATCGGGAGTGGGCTCAAACTATGAAACTCGCCATTGGAGGATGCAGGAAGCTGAGTTTTATTGTCGGAGGTTGGTATAGCTTTAGGAACAGGGAGTGTACTATTTGTTTTCTTCTTCCGAGAGTACACTTTGAGTGTATTGTCAAGCATGGCTACTTCTGTGTCAGAATTTCCCTCTATAGGAGATGCATTGGACATAGGTGTTAGGAAAGGTTCTGAAACAGATGTACAAAGAGATGGAGGCACAGATGTACACAGCTAAGATTCATCACCAAACTCACTCCAATACTCCCTTTAATCGAAGACTTTGGATAGAAGGAATCTATCTCAGAGAAAGTGGCATCACAACTAACAAACAACTTTTTTGACATAGGATCATAACATTTATAACCTTTTTGTGTAGCAGAGTAATCGAGGAATACACAGTTTTTGGCTCTTAGATCAAATTTGTTGTGTGAATGATTGTTAATAAAGACTGTACATGTAATGCCCCATGTTAGGGGTTAGAATATTAAGGAATTTTAATGCATAGTATGCTTTGCATAATTGAATTATTAAATGTGATTAAATTATGATAAGTGGCATACGTGTTTCAGTGTCATGTGGCAGTGTTGAATAGTGAAACGTGTAAGACATGCAAAATAGCCACGTATGTTAAGCAAAACCACATCTGTAGTTTGTGTTGTTCTTCATTCGGTTAGGTTCAACACCGAAAACACCAAGTTGTATCTGTTGTGAATTTGGCATTTGAATCTTACATCAAAGTAAGAATTTTAGTTCATATAGAGAGTGTTTATTCTGTTTATCCTTGGTTTTGTTCATCCACCGAAAACTTAATTGCTGAAATTTAAGCTGGACCAAGTAAGTGATTCTGATGATGTTTTAATGGTATTTTGATAATGCATGTGTTAGACTGAAATACTTGTGATAATTTGAGTAAAATGAAAATGATGTAGAAATCTATGAGAAAGGAAAAATGCATCAGATGGTAGATAGAAAAGTGCAGAACTTGTTTTTGTTGGTTTTTGAATTGGATATGAATCTTGGATTTTGGTCCACTTGTGTTGAGTTGGAGCTAAAAATGAGTTGGAAGAATTGTTTGAAAGTTATTTGAGTTAATTGATGTGAGATTGAGCTTTTGAAAATTTACAGTAGAGAGATGAAGAATAGTTGGAGTTTCGGATTTGTGACTTTTGAAGTGTAAACTTGAATCTGATTTGTGTAGAGATGGAATTTAAAGTTGGAAAATGGTTGTAAGATGATGGTCTGTGATGAGAAGGATCGTCAAAACGAACCCCGCTAGTGTTCAGACCAACCCTGCTATCGTCTTCAGACGATCATGAGTTTAAACCATCGCACTTTGCTAATGTCTTCAGACGATCGCGACTTTGAAGATTGAGGGCTGATGCAACATCCTTCACTCTTTTGGCTATATCTCCTTCGTCCGACTTCCAATTGACATGGGACTTGAACTATTGGACTCGTAAAACATTGATCTTCATCTCCACCAATAATTATAACCATCTAAAATAATTAGGGAGAGATTGATTAATGAACGTGGGACGGGTCTGACTGAGTGTGTTTACCATCGTCTAACATTTTTGTCCTTATCTGTCACACCTGAAAGCCTTTTTACAAACTGAACAGTATTGCTTCTTTTGACCATAACTTCTTCTCTAGACATCCAAATGCGATTATTTTTGATTTGAAGTAAACTAGAGACATAAGGATACAAATTGTCTGAAGAGATTAGATTTTAATTCTGCCTCTAAGAATTTCAGAATCTGATTGGAAGTTGAGATAAGAATTCTGCTGAAGCTTAAGAACAGTCCGAAATCTTTTGAGTATACCTTTCAGTATACTAAACCAAATTGGATGAAATTGGTATCATTAGAAACCTAACACAAAGAGGGAAAACTTTCTAAAAGGAAGTATTACCTAATTACCTCACCTTCCTGATGAGAATAATTGAGCAAAGTGGACCCGAAGGTAAATTGTGAAAGAAATCTGAATTGAGGGATTGAGTATGGTTTCACATGATCGATAATATGGTAAGATTAAGGATATGAAACCTAGATTTTTTGACATGAACATGCATCATACATATTCACTATACATGAATGTACATAATTGAATTCATAATTGTGCACAATAGTAATATATGTATTAAATATTTTAGAGGAACCCTTAGAGCGACCGATTCCAGATATTGCCAGGACTTCGAGGCAATAAGCAAGTAGAGAGCTTTTGTAAGTAATTTAGATGGTCAATTTTGATAGTTTTGTTTTGACTGTTTTGTTGCTACTGATTTTGATCCATTGAATGATTTGCAAAGCTGTTTGATTGATATCATGATATGTGAATTGAATTTCAGACATTTCTGTTTTGATTTTATTAAGTCCTAGTTTTGGGTAAATAGACATGCCTAGAAGGGTCTGTAGCTACTTCTGTGACATTTCGATGTCTTCTGTTATCGACATTTCGGTGTCTTCTCTTCTATGACACTTCGGTGTTAAGACTTCGGTCTCTTCTAGGTAAGTCTCTTGACCCGCTTCTGTAAATGGATTTAGCAGTCATCTAGTTTGTACTCTGATATCTGTTTGATTTTGTCATAAACTAAATTATGTTCTGATTATGAAGGGTTTATACCCTCTTGTGTTATGCAGTTCGGTTATTTATAAAACTCTGTTCTGAAATGCTTTCTGTCCGACTTATTATTAAAGAAATCTTTGAATGCATGTTGATACTGTTACATGATTCAGTGGGATGAGTTGTCCTTTTTCGTATAAGAATTATTACTCACTAAGCTATATCTTAGCACGGTGGATTTGCCCCGTGTAGGTTTAGAGAGACGGACGTAGGAACTGGGACAAGTCAACTACAATGGCCAAAGGAGTCTGAGTTTTATGTTGCTCAAAAATGTATTTTTGAGTTTGTTTTGGGCTTGTATATAACTTTGGATTTTTGTTTGAAGGTTTGTAATAACCTTAATTCAAACTGGTTTATGAAATTATGATTTATAACGTATGTTTGTTTGAGATTCTGGAAATGCATGTGTGAAATGTTTCGTATGTTTTGAAATGTTTCGTATTCAATATGTTTATGTTGTTTACGTGGTGCCCCGTACCCTCCCAGGGGGTATTAGGGTGCTACAGTACACCTGAAAACCTTTAAAGAAAGATTAGTTTCAAGATGATTGGTAGTGCTAAATAGATAGATGGAGTGTACTACTTTGAAGATGTAGAGTGTCATCCTACCTCTTATAACTTGGGTAATAATGTGATTGTCCCTAAGAATGATGAACTATTGCTATGGCATAAAAGGTTATGTCATCCAAACTTCCAGTATATGTCCCGATTGTTTCCAAATATTTCAATAAATAAAGATCTTTGTGTCCAATGTGAGGCTTGTGAATTTGCTAAATTTCAAAGAACTTCTTTTACAAGGTCTGAATACAAACCCACAAAACCTTTTTCACTTATCTATAGTGATCTTTGGGGCCCATCCCGTGTCACAAATAGAACAAATTCGAAGTGGTTCATTACATTTATCTATGATTATACTCGTTTGTGTTGGGTGTTTCTTTTGAAAGATAAAACTGAGGTCTCTACCGTGTTCATTAACTTTTATCATGTGATCCAAAATCAATTTCAAACACATATTCAAGTTCTTCATACTGATAATGGTACTGAATATTTTAATCAGAATCTTCATGCGTTCTTAAAAAAACATGGAATTGTCCACAAAAGTACTTGTGTCAATAGTCAACAGAATGAGATTGCTGAGCGAAAAAATAGACACCTTCTTGAAGTAGCTAGGGCCTTGATGTTCACTAGCAGTATTCCAAAATTCTTTTTAAGGGGATGCTATCTTTAGTACAACATACCTTATTAATTGAATGCCTAGTCGGGTCCTTTCTTTCAAAATACCTCTTCAAAATTTTCAAGAAATCCATACTACCACCCATCTTGAAACTAATCTTCCTTTAAAAGTTTTCAGGTGTACAGTCTTTATTCACAGTCATTCACACAACAAACTTGATCCAAGAGCCAAAATATGTGTATTCCTCGGTTACTCTGCTACACAAAAGGTTATAAATGTTATGATCCTATGTCAAAAAAGTTGTTTGTTAGTTGTGATGTCACTTTCTCTGAGGCAGGTTCCTTCTATCCCAAGTCTTCGATTCAGGGGGAGTATTGGAGTGAGTTTTGTGATGAATCATAGCCGTGTACATCTGTGCCTGAGCCTCCTTGTACATCTGTTTCGAAACCTATCCTAACACCTATGTCCAATGCATCTCCTATAAAGGGAAATTCTGATGCAGAAGTAGCCATGCCTGACAATACACTTAAAGTGTACTCTTAGAAGAAGAAAACAAGTAGTACACTCCCTATTCCTGAAGCTATACCAATCTCCGAACCAATGCAGGTTCCTGCTGAAGAAGCCCATATAAGTGATACAAAGGAATAAGAAGACAATACAGATCTAGAACTGCCAATTGCTTTATGGAAGAAATCTAGATCATGCACCATGCATCCAATTGAAAGGTTTGTCTCATATAATGCTCTATCTTCTCAATATAAAACATTTATTGCTAATCTGGATAGAATTGTCATTCCTAATAATATGCAAGAAGCTCTTAAAGTTCTAGAATGGAGAGAAGTAGTTTTCGAAGATATAAGAGCACCTGAAAAGAATGAAATGTGGGAAGAAGTCGATCTGCCAAAAGGTAAGAAATCTGTGGGGTGTAGGTGGATATTAAAGGTAAAATATAGGGCTGATGGTTCCATTGAGAGGTATAAAGCGAGATTGGTAGTAAAGGGCTATCCTCAGACCATTACGATGGACTACAAGGAGACATTTGCATCAGTGGCCAAATTAAACACTATCAGACTATTGCTATCTATAGCTGCTAACTTCGATTGGACCCTTCAACTACTTGGCATTTAAAATACCTTCTTGAAAGGCAAACTGAAGGAAGAAGTATATGTGAAACTTCCTCCAGGGTTTGATAAGGAAGGAGGAGGAAACAAAGTATGCAGACTAAGAAAATCCTTATATGGGCTAAAACAATTACCATGAGCTTGATTTGAAAGATTTGCCAAAGTCCAAAAAATATAAGGATACACACAATCTCAGTCTGATCATACAATGTTCTTCAAAATTAGAGAAGATAAGAAGATAATTTTGATTATGTATGTAGATGATATTGTTGTAACTGGTGATGATGCAAAGGAAATTCCAAGACTCAAGTTAGCTTTGAGGAAAGAGTTTGAAGTTAAAGACTTAGGAGAAATGAAGTATTTCCTAGGCATGGAAGTAGCTAGATCAAAGAAAGGGATTTACATCTCACAAAGAAAGTACAGTCTTGATCTCTTGAAGGAGACAGGAATGTTAGGATGTAAACCAAGTACCACCCCCATTGAAAGTACAAAGTTTGAAGATGAAGAAGATAAACTGGTTAACCGTGAAGAATACCAAACACTAGTGGGAAGGTTAATTTATTTGTCGCATACTAAACCAAATATTGCTTTCATCGTAAGTGTTGTAAGTCGATACATGCATGCACCAAAGAGGCATTTTGAGGCAGTTTATAAGATCTTAAGGTATCTAAAGGGTATTCCTGAGAAAGGATTATTACTCAAAAAGGGAGATCAAAGAACAATTAAAATATATACTGATTCAGATTGGGCAAGTTCAGAGGAGGATAGACGATCAACCACTGGATATTGCATCTTCGTATGGGAAAATTTGGTTATGTGGCAAAGTAAGAAGCAAAAGGTGGTAGCCAAGAGTAGTGCAGAAGCTGAACTTAGAGCAGTTGCAAAAGGAATTTGTGAAAAACTCTGGTTGAAAAGAGTGCTGACAGAATTGGAAATAATTTTGAGTCACCTATAAAGTATTATTGTGATAACAAGGCAGCCCTAAGCATGACCCGTAATCCAGTCCACCATGAGAGAACAAAACATGTTGAATTTAATTGACATCAAGGAAACGATAGAAGATGGAACAATATGTCTCACTTATGTGCCAACAAAGAAGCAGACAACAGATGTATTTACTAAAGGACTTCAAAGACAAGTATTTGAAGAATGTATTGACAAGTTAGACATGATTGATATCTATGATCCAACTTGAGGGGTAGTGTGGTCAATATATGATAATATCGCATAATATTGTGATAATCTAATTGTAATCAGATTATATTGATTAGTTAACACTATCTTAGGGATTAGCATTATCTTAGGATTATTTCCTTTTTTTGTATAGATTCTCTATCCTATTCATGTATATATGTATTGCATTCTCTAAGCAATAAACATATAGAGCAAAACAACTCTTATTCACATAAGGCTTCGTTACACTCTTTTTATAGGAAACAAAAATAATAAAATAATAGAGTTTTACTCACATAAGTAAACATCCTATTGGACAAAAAATTTGGTCAAATCATATGAAATACTTAAGGAGGAAAGCCCCTCTCTTTCCACTGCTTCATTAAAATTTCAGCTACCATTTAATGAAGACATTTGTTGTCTCTCTTAGCTTGATTTATTTATTGACATTGCCTCCCTTAAATTAAGCTGGTAAAAATTTATCATCCCTAATAATTTCTTCAGTTTGTGAAACAACTCAAATTTCAGTGATTTAGTAAAAATATTTGCAACTTGTTCTTCACTGTGGCAATAACTAATCACCGCTTCCTTTCCAGTTACTAACTTGCGAATTTTGTGAAACCGATTGTCTATATACTTGGATTGTTCATAAAAAATTGGATTTTTGCATAGTGCCATTACGGACTTATTATCACAAAATAATTCTGTTGGAACATCATGTTTTTGATTTAGTATTTCAAGAATTTTTCTTAGTCATTCTACCTGTGTAGCACAACTAGTTGCTGCAACGTATTCTGCTTTAGTTATAGATAACATAACTACGGGTTGTTTCTTTGAAGACCATGATATTGTGCCAGTGTCAAGATGAAAAACATACCCTAATGTGCCTTTTCTTATTTCTATATCTCCACCCCAATCACTATCTATGTAACCTTTTCACATAATTAATAGTTGCATAAAAAAATTCCTTCATTTAAAGTACCTTTGATATATTGAAAAATTCTCTTTATTTCTTTTAAATGACAGGTACAAGGCTCCTTTATAAATTTGTTAAGTAATCCAACTCCATAAACTATATCTGGTCTAGTTGCGGTTAAAAACTTTAGACTTTCAATTAAGTTCTTGTAGTAAGTTGAATTTATAGGTCTCCCTTTTTATTTGTTTCAATTTCTCTTTAATTGGGGTGAGACCTGATTTTGAATTCTCCATCTTAAATTTCTTCAAAACATCGTTCGCATACTTTCTTTGGGTCCTATTAAATTATCTCTATTCCAAGAAAATAAGATATTAGACCTAAGTCTGTAATGTCAAATGATTTTACCATAGCCTCCCTAAACTCTTCAATCATCTTTAAGTTGTTTCTAGGAAAAATTAGACCATCAACATAAAGACACACAATTAAAATATCACCATGCTCAACAAATTTAATATATAAAGTATGCTTAAAAGTACATCTTTCAAAATCATGCTTCACGAAGTATCAATCAATTCTTTTGTACTATGCTCTTGGTGCTTGCTTCAATACATACAGTGCTATCTTCATCCTGTAAACTTTATCTTCTTTTCCTCTAATTTCATACCCTACAGGTTGCTCAACATATACTTCCTCTTGTAAAGTTCCATTTAAAAAGGCATATTTTACATCCATTTGATAAATTTTTCAGTTATTTTGAGTTGAGAGAGATAATCATGCAAATAGTATCCAATCTCGCAACGGGAGCAAATACTTCGAAGTAATCAGTACCTGATTTTTGCTTATATCCTTTTGCAACCAATCTAGCTTTTGAAACAAAGGATTATGTTAATAAACCTTTTCACACCTTTCATTAATCATTCTCTATGAATATATACAATAGGAGTAGGGAATAATTAAGGGATTACATTAAAGAATATCTGGAAAGATCAGCCTAGAAATTTGGAAGTAAATAAATGGAAATCATTAAAAATCTGGAAATTGATTTTGGATCCCACTAATTTAGGCAATCCTAGTCAACTTTCCAACACTCCCCCTCAAGTTGGTGAATGTATATCAAACATTACCAACTTGCATACCTTTGATTCAAAACCAGACTTAGGTAATGCTTTAGTGAAAATATCATCTTCTTGTGATGCTTTAGTGAAAATATCAGCTTCTTGTGATTCAGTTGGCACGTAGGACAAACTGATCTTCCCACTTTCAATCTTTGTCTTGATGAAATTTCTATCAATCTGAACATGCTTCATACGATTATGTTGTAGGGTAACGAACAATTGCAATTGCTGATTTACGATCGCTATATAACTTCATAGGACGCTCCAATGGGAAATCTAAATCTGATGAATATCTCTAGCCAAATTAACTCAAAAATACCTTGTGCAATTGCCCTATATTCTGCTTCATCACTACTTCTAGATATAATAGTTTGTTTCTTACTACGCCATGTAACAAGATTTTCCCAAAACTTTGTATAATAGCCTGTAGTGGACTTAGCATTTTCAATTGAACTCGCCCAATATGCATCTGTAAATCCTTCTATTTCTTGGATTTCATTCTTTTTTAATAAAAGACCCTTTCTAGGTGTTCCTTTCAAGTACCTAAGAATCTGATTTACTGCATCTTGGTGTCTCTTGGTGGGAGCATGCATAAATTGACTCACCACATTAACACTATAGGCAGTGTCGAGCCTAGTAAGTGATAGGCAGATCAATTTTCTCACCAAACATTGATAGATTTCTTTGTTTGTTGGAGGGTCATCTTCAGAAACCTTATGCTTCCAATTCTTTTCTAGTGGCATGCTTGTAGGTCGACAACCTAATTTTTCTGTTCCCTTCAATAGATCTAAGGTGTATTTTCTTTGAGAAATGAAAATGCCTGACTTACTTCTGGCTATTTCCATTCCAAGGAAATATTGAAGCTTCCCAAGATCTTTAACTTTGAATTTAGATTTCAACAAGTTTTGGAGATTTGGTATTTCTTCATTATCATCGCCTGTGATCACCATATCATCAATATATACATTCAAGATGGATTTCTTACCATCTGTAGATTGTTTTGTGAATAAAGTATGGTCAGCTTGCCCTTGTGTATAACCAATTGCTTCATAGTAGTGCTGAACCGGGTAAACCAAGCTCTAGGAGACTGTTTTGACCCATAGAGAGATTTTTTCAGTTTACACACAGAACTAGTTTTTTCTTCAAAACCAGGCGGCAACCTCATATAAACTTCTTCTCCAAGAGTTCCATTTAAGAATGCATTAGATACGTCCATTTGGTGTAGTTCCCAGTCTAGATTACCTGCCATAGATAAGAGAACCCGAATAGAATTCAATTTTGCAATGGGTGCAAAGGTTTCTTAATAATCAAAGTCGTAGGTTTGTGTATATCCTTGAGCAACCAAATGAGCCTTGTACTTCTCTATTCTCCCATATGAACCAACTTTTATAATAAAGATCCATTTACACCCTACTAGTTTCTTCCTTTCGGGTATGTCAACTATTTCCCATGTGTCATTTTCTTTCAAGGCCTTCATTTCTTCTATTTCTACAGCTTTCCATCTTGAATCTCTCAATGCCTCATATATCTTGGTGGGAATTTTTACATTATCGAGTTGAGAAACAAATGCCCTGTACTTGTTAGATAAGTGGCAATATGACAAATGGTTTGAAACTGGATGTTCAGTACAAAATCTTACCCCTTTTCTTATAATAATGGGAACCTCAAGGTCATCAATTGTAAGAGTAATTTGAGGTAAAACTTGTGATATAGGATCCTCTTCTAGTTCAGATACTTGGCTTTGCTGAGTAACTCATAATCTTCTTGAGTACACAAGTAGCTCAACCTATTTATGGGTTTGTTGAGGTGGTTCTCCCCCTTGACTTGGGTCACCTGTGGATGTGTGTTGTAAAGATGGAGACAAAATTGATGATATCGGCAATGAAACAGGTCTAGATATAGAAGGGTCCTAATGGTTTTCTTCACCTAGATTCTCCCCCTGAAGAAAAGCATGTGAATAGAAAGGTTGATTTTCAAAAAAGGTCACATCATATGACACATATAATTTTTTAAAGTATGGATTATAACATTTGTAACCCTTTTGAGTAGGAGAATATCCTAAGAAAATACACTTAATAGCTTTTTGATCAAGTTTTCCTCATGTAGGAAGGGTATTATGAACAAAAACAGAACAACCGAATACTTTAGGAGTGAGAGAATTAAAAAATCTGACATAAGGAAAGTATTTTCTGAGACAACAAATAGGAGTTCGAAAATTTAGAGTTTTAGAAGGAAGCCTATTAATCAAGTAGGAAGCGGTTGATACAGAATCACCCCAATAATGGTGTGGAAAAAAAATTTCAAACATAATTGATCGGGCAACTTCCAATAAGTGACGATTTTTCTCTCAGCTATCCCATTTTGTTGAGGTGCATAGGTACACGAACTTTAATGAAAAATTCCATTATCAAAAAAATAATTTCCCAAAATATGTGAGAAATACTCTCCTCCATTATCTGTGCAAAAAATATGGACATCATACTGGAAAATATTTTTCATCATCTTGTGGAATTGTTGAAAAACAGACACAACATCAGATTTTTCTTTTAGAAGGTAAACCCAACAAACCCTTGTATGGTCATTTATGAAAGTAATGAACCATCTTTTTCCAGTTAAAGCACTAACTCGTGATGCCCCCAAATATCACTACGAACAAGGTGAAAAGGTTTTTACATTTTGTAATCATGAACAGGATAATTTTTTCTAGGTTGTTTTACAAGAATGGATGATTCACAAGAAAAAGAGGAAAGAGCTTTATTGATGAACAACTTTGGAAACAAATGTTTCATATATGAAACACTAGGATGACCTAAACGTTTATGCCATAAAATCACATCAGAATTAGATAAACTAGACACAGAAAGAGATATAGGTGATTTTGGTTTAGAAGAACCAGTCAGGTAATAGAGAACATTTTGTTCTTCAGCATTGCCAATCATCTTCCCCAAAGGCAAATCCTAAAAAATACAATGGTCACGTACAAAGATTATTGCACAATTTTGATCTTTAGTTAACTTGCTAACAGAAAGAAGATTATATATTAAATTAGGAACATGAAGCACATTTTTAAAGACAAAACCACTGCAGACAACATCTCCAATTCCAGCCACTAAGGAAGTACTTCCATCTGCCACAGAGACTTGCAAATTTTCAGTACATTTTTATAACAAAAAAAGCAGTGAGTAAACCTGTCATATGATCTGATGCACCAGTGTCAATAATCTATCCATTCAAAACATCCTTCTCTAATAAAAAAGATGAGATAATACCTCGTTGAATTATGGCTACCTTGGGTGTTATGAATGAGGGATCTAAGTTTTTCTGTTGACTGAGAAGGGTCTTTAAGATCTCCATTTGTTCTGGTGTAAATGCTGTAGTGCTAGTTTTCTTGGTCTCTGCGGCAGATTCAACTATATGGGCAATATGTTTGCTTCTTCTTTTACTCCACGGTTTCCTGTCTAGTGGTTTTCCATAGAGATCCCAAGAAGTCTCCTTCGTGTGAAAAGGCTTGTTACAATATTCACACCAAAGCTTGTTACAATATTCACACTATGGTTTGCTCTCATTTGGCTTCTGATCTTGGATATTAAAAGAACTTGAACGATTTGTGGCAAGGGCAGAACCTTGTGCATGTTCTTTAATGGCTGGGAGTATGTTTGTGCTCAGCATCACCTTTTTCCTGCTTTCTTCCTGCCTTACTTCTGAGAAGGCTTCTCGGAGTGATGGTAAGGGTTTTGTTCCCAAAATTCTACCACATACTTCATCTAAATCTTTATTTAAACCTTGAAGGAAATCAAAGACTCAGTCCTCTTCAAGTACTTGATTATAGAGTACTCCATCGTTTGCACACTTCCATGGAATTGAATAAAATAAATCCATCTCTTGCCAAAGTTTAATTAGTCTATTGTAGTATTCAGTTACAGATTTTGTTCCTTGCTTTGTGTTTCAAAGAGTTGATCGGATTTCAAAACATTAAGAAGTATTTCCAAAATCTGAATACATTTCCTATGCTGCCTTCTAGATTTTGTGTGTTGTCTTGTAGTATAGGTAAGTGCATCTTCAATTTATCAACCAGGCCATGACAATAGAGTGTTCAACTTCCCATATCTTAAAACTAGCATCATTCTTGGCTGGAGAAGATAGTTGATGATGTGAGCTTAAGAGAGAGTCGAAAGACAAGTCAACTATTGGATGATCCGTTGACTATGCCGAAAGGACCGATTTAGTCGTGATAATGCTAAGAGGCTTAGAGAAGCTTTTGGTAGGCTTATATGTACCATGGTTGATGAAGAAAAGGCCTTTGGAGATCAAGTTACAATCAATAACATCAACGCAATAACACTATTCATGTGTTCTGACTTGAGACGGAATTCTGACATTGATTCAGGCTGAATCAGCCCAACTGAACAACATAAAAGTTGTAGATTTTTGTCTTAGCTTTCCAACGGTATAAGATTTGCCTTAATCGGAGGTCCATAGCCAAAAATATGCTCGACTTACTAAAGGATGTTCTGCCAGGAAAATTGTTACGACTTCCTAAGTGACTTTTCATTTTTTTCTAGTAGGCTTTTCATTTTTAGGCCCACTTTTTGAAAATTAAAAAGGTTTTTTTCTACACTTCCTATTCATATTACATTTAGAATAATTTTAGGTCACTTTGTCAGGGATTCAATCCTGAAATTCTCTACAAACCGATTTTACGAACTATCAAATGATTAGTCGGATTGCTTGTGGCGTTTTTTAAATGTCTTTTTGCGTTTTGGTTTCTGATTGCATTGTTAATCTTGGGTCAAGGCGTCGAAGGATCTTCCGACAACTTTGAATTCTTGGGTTGAGGTTTTGATCCGATCGATCAAGGGGTTCCTAATCGAGTCGATTATAGAGGTTTCGCGTCATTTAGTATCAGAGCTTTGGGGTTTCAGGTTCCTATCCATTGTTCTTATCATCTTCAATTGTTTTTCTTGTTTCTTTTTTGTTTCAAATTTCTATTTACTTTTGTCCTTGTTTCCGTTCAACTGTTTATTTCGCTCCGTGTTTTATCGTTATCGTTCCATTGCCGTTTGTTAACATCGTCTTCGTAGTTCTTGTTTTGTAATTTTATTTCAATTCATACTTTGTGTTGTGTTTGCAGTTAGTTTTTCTTAATATTGTTCTTGTAAAAAAATTTGAAAAATCCAAAAAAATCTAAAAAAGTAAAAAAAAATCTAAAAAAAGTTTGAAAAAAAGTGCTTTGTTGATTCATTGATCATAATTTGCTGAGATTGTGGATAGTTCATCTTGAAGTGTTGTTGAGATTGTAAGTTGTTAACGAAAGAAGTTTGTTGGAATTTGTGAAGTTTGGTGATTGATAGAAAAATTGTGTGGATTGCTAGAAGTTATATTGCATTATTGCTTGAATTAAAATTGAAATTCTCGAAACTTGAACAACGAAACTTTGAAAAACAAATTCCTATTACAAAATTTCTCTTTCGATCCTTTGAATTTCTTTAGTTCTTGACTCGTACGTGTTACAAAATTTCTCTTACGATCCTTTGAATTTCTTTGGTTCTTGACCCGTACGTGTTACTTTTCATTGCTCTCTTATTGCTTCCTTTTGATTTCTTCAATTTTTCTTTTGTAAGAATGTCACTTTCAATTTGATTGTCCTTGATTTGTTTGGAATTTTGGTTGGAAAAGAATTTTGGGAAAGAATCAAGAGTGGTAAAAGGCAAGAGTGATTTATATCAAAAGAAAAGGCCAAAAAAATTGAGCAAAATACGAGTGAATCATCATCTATTCGAGTGAAACACGTAAGGGAGTGAGTGAGGTTTCTTTTAAACTAACATTATTACACTTGTTTTTCTTGTTACTTTGTAATGTTTAAGGTAGGTGACGAAAGGGATTAAGAAGACCTAGCCACAACTTTAAAGGCTTTATAAGAACAAATGACCCGAAAGAATCTTGCATTTGAAAGCTATGGAGAGATGTTAGAATGCTTAGAGGCTCCAAAATGAGGTCGATCAACACCACCACCGACCAACCAACCTGAATTTGATGATGTTGAAACTGAAACAAACATGGAAGAGTGGGATAGATATCAAACTAGGGAGTATGTGACAAGAGGTCGAAGAAGAGGTGACATGCCTAGAAGAGAACCGAGAGCTAGGGAAGAAGTTGATAGAAACCCGAGTAGTATAAAAATGAAGATTCTTTCTTTTCAAGGTCGAAGTAATCTAGACCAATATTTGGAGTGGGAAAGAAAGGTGGAGCTTGTGTTTGATTGTTATCACTATTCACAAGAAAAGAAGGTCAAATTAGCAGCTGTAGAATTTACAGACTATGCCATAGTTTGGTGGGATCAGGTTCAAATTAACAGAAGAAGAAATAGGGAGAGACCTATTTGAACTTGGGATGAAATGAAGGCTATCATAAGAGCAAGATTTGTTCCTAGTCATTATTACAGGGAACTGCATCAAAGACTCCAAAACTTAAAACAGGGTTCTGAGAGTGTTGAAGAGTACCATAAAAAAAATGGAAATGGCTATGATTAGGGCAGATGTTGTAGAAGACCGAGAGGCTACTATGGCTAGATTCTTGTGTGGGCTGAATAGAGAAATTGCCGACACAGTTAAGCTACAACATTATGTGGAGATTGAAGATATGGTTAGTGTTGCTATGAAAGTGGAGAAACAACTTAGTTATAAAAAATTAGTTAGACAATCTCAATTCAGTAATAGTGGTGGATCGCCTTGGAAGTCAGGCTACAAGAGAAGTAGTGAAGAAAGGAATTCGTTTAAATTCAAAGATGATAGGTTTACGTCAAAATCTAAGGAAGACAAGTACACTCCTAAAGAAAAGAGCAGAATTTTTTAGAAGAACAAAGAAACCACTCCAGTGACTAGCAACATCAAAACTAAGTGTTTTAGATGTCAAAGGTATGGTCATATAGCTTCTCAATGTCCTAACAAGAGAGCTATGATCATAAAAGATGATGGAGTTTTTGAAACAGATGGAGGGGAGACAGATCAGGAAATGCCATCGTTGGAAGATGCAAGTGATGTAGAATATCCAGAGCATGGAGACTTACTAGTTGCAAGGAGAGCTTTAAATTTGCAGGCTAAGTATGATGCTCCAGAAGAACAGAAGGAAAATATTTTTCACACTAGATGCAATGTAGGTGGGAAGGTATGCAGTCTAGTTATTGATGGAGGTAGCTATACTAATGCTGCTAGCACTTATTTGGCAGAAAAGCTTGGATTGTCGTTATTGAAACACCCTAAGCCGTATAGGCTACAGTGGCTGAATGATTGTGGCGAGGTCAAAGTGACTAAGCAGGTGGTTGTGCCATTTACTATTGGCAAGTATTCTGATGAAGTTTTATGTGATGTGATTTCAATGCAAGTAGGCCACATACTTTTGGGTCGACCTTGGGAGTATGACCGTAAGATCTCACGTAATGGTTATCTAAATTCTTATTCTTTTTCTAAAGATGGAAGACTTGTCACCCACAAGCCATTGTCTCCTAAAGAAGTATACGAAGATCAGCTGAAGCTTAGACAATGAGAGGAGTCAGAAAAAGCAAAAAGAGTTAAGCTGAACAAATACAATGGGGAAAAGGGAAAAATGAGTAAGAGTGAGAATTTAAAAATTAGAGAGAGTGAGAGGGGAAAGGGAAACACTAAGTGCAAGAGAGATAAGAAAGTGAGCTTGTATACAAGAGGGAGAGATTTTAGAGATGCTTATCATGAAAAAAAAATCACTTGTAATGTTGATGTACAAGGAAACTTGTTTTAGTGCTGCTGACCTTGATGATTCTTTGCCCTCTATTGCTAAATCTCTTTTGTAGGAATATAGTGATATTTTTCTAGAGGAACTTCCAAAAGGTTTGCCGCCCATCAGAGGGATTGAGCATCAGATTGACTTGGTGCCTCGAGTTTCATTGCCTAATAAGCCAGCATATCACAGTAACCTTGAAGAGACTAAGGAATTACAAAGACAAGTGGAAGAGCTTATAGCTAAAGGCCATGTCAGGGAGAGTATGAGTCCATCTAATGTTCCTATGATACTAGGGTCAAAGAAAGATGGCCCATTTCAAGTTCTCGAAAAGATAAATGACAACGCCTACAAATTAGATCTCTGAGGTGAGCATGGTGGCATTAGCGCTTCGTTTAATATTTCTGATTTATCTCTTTTTACCATTGCAGATTTGAGGACGAATCTTTTTCAAGAAGGGGAGGATGATGTGAGTTCAAGAGAGAGTCGAAAGACAAGTCAACTATCGGATCACTCGTTGACCATGCCGAAAGGACCAATTACTCGTGCTAATGCTAAGAGACTTAGAGAAGCTTTTGGTGGGCTTATATGTACCATAGTTGATGAAGAAAAGGCCTTTGGAGATCAAGTTACAATCAATAACATCAAGGCAATAACACTATTCATGTGTTCTGACTTGGGCCGGAATTCTGACATTGATTTAGGCCGAATCTGCCCAACTGAACAACATAAAAGTTGTAGATTTTTGTCTTAGCTTTCCAACGGTATAAGATTAGCCTTAATCGGAGGTCCATAGCCCAAGCTATGCTTGATTTACTAAAGGATGTTCTGCCAGAAAAATTGTTACGACTTCCTAAGTGACTTTTCATTTTTTTATAGTAGGCTATTCATTTTTAGGGCCACTTTTTGAGACTTAAAAAGGTTGTTTTCTGCACTTCCTATTCAAATTACATTCAGAATAATTTTATGTCACTTTGTGAGGGATTCAATCCTGAAATTCTCTACAAATCGATTTTACGAACTTATCAATGATTAGTCGGATTGCTTGTGGCGTTCTTTTAATGTCTTTGTGTGTTTTAATTTCTGATTGCATTGTTAATCTTGGGTCAAGGCATCGAAGGATCTTCCGACAACTTTGAATTCGTGGGTTAGGGTTTTGATCCAATTGATCAGGGGGTTCTTAATCGAGTCGACTCTAGGGGTTCCGCGTCAGTTCACCGGTAAGATAACCTTCTTTCCCTTTCCCTCGAACAACTAACAACACAGATTGGAACCATTCACGAAAATTTGACCCATTCAATTTGTATTGGGTTATTTATACTGAGTGATTCACATTTGGTGAAGAAGGGAAGGTTACACCACTGGTATTCCTTGAAATAACACTGGAATATTCTTCAGTTGATGGTTGTAGGCTACCTTCGGCCATAGTTGTGACAATAGAGGAAGAAAAAATTTCAGATGGCTAGGAAAATTTTGGTGGTTGACAAATTTTAGGGGGCTGAACCCTAGGGCTCTGATACTATGAAATAAAGGATTATGTGAATAATCATTTTCACACCTTTCATTAATCATTCTATACAAACATATAAAATAGGAGTAGGAACTGATTAAGGGATTACATTAAAGAATATCTAGAAAGATCAGCCTCAGCCTAGAAATCTAGAAGTAGAAATCTGGAAGTAAATAAATGGAAATCATTAAAAATATGGAAATTAATTTTAGATCCCATTAATTTAGGCAATCTTAGTCAACTTTCCAACAGCTTTAAATCGGTCAATCTCACTATTAGGCTTGTATTTTGTCTTGTACACCCACTTTACTCCTATAGGCTCTTTATCAACAGGCAAATTTGTTAATTCCCATGTGTCATTCTTTCAATTGCACATATTTATTCATCCATGACTTTTCTCCATTTCAAGTCAATTAATGCCTCCTCAGAATTACTGATTCACAGTTTGCAAATAAAGCAAAATTGATAATCTCTTCATTAGATTGATCATTATCAGTACCTATCACACAATCTTCCAATCTAGCTGGTAACTGACGACATCTTTGGGGTCCACTAGATGTCTCTGACTATGATACTAAATCTACCTGCTTCTTTATAGCTTTATGAAATTACCACTGGCCTTTTTTGGGAAGTTGAAGACCAATCCCATATTCCAACTCATTAAAGGTTACATCGCGGCTAATAATAGTCTTTTTCGTATTTAGATTGTATAATTTATGGGCCTTTGAATTTGTAATATAACCTATAAAAACACATTTCTCACCTTTGTCATCCAGCTTCTTCCTCAACTGATCTGGTACATTGGCATAAGCAATATACCAAAAAAAATTAAAATGTTGAATGGATGGTTTCCTTCCGCTCTAAGCTTCCTTAGGTGTTTGGTCATTAAGGCTTTTTATTGGACACCTGTTTAAAATATAAAATGCACAAGCAATAGCTTCTGTTCGAAATTCTTTAGGCAATTTTTAGATCTTAACTTGCATCTTACCATGTCCATAATAGTTTTGTTCGTATTTTCTGCTACTTTATTTTGTTAAGGCGTGTATCTGGTGGTCAACTGATGTTAAATTCTACACTGCTCAAAGACCTCTATGCATGCAAGATATTCTTGACCTCGATCTGTTCTTAATGCTTTAATTTTGCAACCACTTTGCTTTTCCACAAACACTATAAATGATTTGAACGCATAGCAAGCTTCTGATTTTTGTTTTAGAAAATACACTCAGGTCTTTATACTAAAATCATCAATAAAAGTAATAAAATACCTATTACCTCTATTTGATGGAACTTCAACAGTACACAAATCTGAATGAATAATTTTCAATAGCTTCTTTGCTCTATAAGACTTTCCAACTTGAAATACATCCCTATGTTTTTTTTTCCATCTCGCATGTCTCATATACATAGTTAAGAATATTCATAATAGGTAAGCCAAACACAAGCTCTTTTCTTGATAGATAATTCGATCAAGAAAAATGAAAATGTCCAAAACACGTGCAATAGCCAACTTACATCAGGTATCACAAAATTTAAGCAAGCAAATTTTTCATGATAAATTTTTAGTAGGAATAAATGGTTAGAAGACATCTTTACCTTTGTAATAAATCTTTTACTCCTGTCTATCAAGGTGTAAAAATCATGATGAATCTGCATTTTATAACCTTTCTCCGATAATTGACCTATGCTCAGTAAATTATGATGAAGACCAGGAACATAGAAAATATTAGAGATAAAACTTTTAGAACTGTCCTCCAGCCTAATGGATACTTAACCTTTTCCCAAAATAGGAATATTTGAATTATTCCCAAATTTAACTGTTGATTGAACATTTTCATCTAAAGAGGAAAATAACTCTTTATCCCCACATATATGATTGCTACAACTAGAATCCAATTACCAGATATTTTCATCTTCCACAAAAGAGTTGCTTGCTAGAAATAAACTTTCTACATTGTTAGAATTCTCACCAAAATGTTGGTACTGATTTTCTACAACATTAGCTTGATAGTTATTATGAGATCTGGATCTACAATCAGCAGCTTTGTATCCATATCTTCTTTAATTAAAGCAATTAAAATTAAATCTCTTTTGATATTGATTACCTCGTCCTCTTCCTCAAATGATAGTCCTAAAATTATTTTCTCCTTTTCCTTGACTGAATACTTTGGAATTGTTTTCTTTCCCCTAGTTAAAATTATTGCCACGACCTCTTTCTTTACCTCTGCCTCTGAAATCTCCTCTTTCGCCATTATTAAAACTACGGCCTCTATCATCATCATTTTAATTAGATTTTACAACATTATTGAAATTCACCTGGCCTTTTAAGGCTTCTTCTATTGTCTTTTCTGTTTTCTCTAATATTCTGCTAACATGACTTTTAGTGCTTCCCTGCAACAGTCATAGTCTCTAGTATTGTAGTCACACATGGTCAAATTTAATTGGTATGGTGCATAGAATCTTTTCCACCACCTTACTATCTGAAATATCTTCTCCATATAGCCTCATCTTGATGACAAGATCAGTAACACGAGAAAAATATTGTTCAACAGTTTCTGAATTAGACATTTCATAACTCTTATATTATCTATGTGGGGACATCAATTTGGATTTTTTAGCATTATCCATACCTTTATAAGCCAGCTTCAATATCCTTCACACTTCTTTGGCAATTTTAGCATTAGCAATTTTGTCAAAAACTGAATAATCTACTCCCTGGTAAATTTGGAATAATGCCTACTGACCCTTCCTTTGAGCGTTTACATAAGCTCCTTCGTGTAAGTCTGGACTAACAAGACTCCAAATATTGTGAACCTTGAGTTGGGTAGATATTAAAATCTCTCAATAATTATAATCAAGTTTATTTTCTAATTTGAGACTTGACTACACAATATTATAACTATTTGACATCTCTCACTTTTAAATGAACCACTCTCTCACAAGTATAAGAACACTCTCTCTATTTTTTTCTCACAAATCGCTTTAAAAACTAGAGCTAGATTTAAGTAGCTGTGATACCAATTTGATACATATGACACAACACACACAGAGAGGGAGAGACAAGAAGAAGAAAATTCATTCAATCCCAAAAATACAATACATGAAAGGCTTCGTTACACTCCTTTTATAGGAAACAAAAACAATAAAATACCAATGTTTCACTCAGATAAGCAAATATCTTATTGGACAAAAAATTTGGTCAAATCATATGAAATGCTTAAGGCAGAAGAAAGCCCCTCTCTCTCCACTTGCTTCATCATAATTTCGGCTACCATTTAATAAAGATGTTTGTTGTCGCTCTCCTTTCCATGCATAGCTAGCTTGATTTATTTATTGACACATGCAACTTCATTAAATTGTAGCCGAAAGCATCATGAAGCAAATAGAGAGAGAGACAACAACTTGTAGCTAATATCATGTGCTTGAAGCAAGTGGAGAGAGGTTTTCTTCTTCCTTAAGCATTCCATATGATTTGACCAAATTTTGGTCCAATAGGATGTTCGCTTGTACGAGTAAAACTATAATATTTTATTCTTTTTGTTTTCTAAGAAAGGAGTGTAATTGCTGGAGTTGTATTGCATTTTTTAGGATTGAATGAATTCTCCTCTTCTCTTCTCCTCTCCCACTCTCTCTCTCATGTGTGAGTGAGTATGTTGTGTAATAATAATATCAAATTGGTATCAGAGCTAGTTAAATCAAGCTCCAGTTTTTAAAGCGATTTGTGAGAAAAAAAAATAGAACGAGTGTTCTTATACTTATGAGAGAGTGGTCCGTTTAAAAGCGAGAGATGTCAAACATTTATAACATTGTGTGATCAGGTCTCAACTTAGATAGTAAACTTGATTATAATTATTGAGAGATTTTAATGTCTACCTACCTCAAGGCTCACAATATTTGGAGTCTTGTTGATCCAGACTTACAAGAAGGAGCTGATGTAAATGATTAAAGGAAGGACCAATTGGTGTTATCCCAAATTCACCAAAGAGTAGATTATTCAGTTTTTGGCAAAATTGTTAATGCTAAAACTGCCAAAGAAGCGTAGAATATCTTAAAGCTAGCTTAAAGATATAGATAAGGCTAAAAAAATTCAAATTGCGATCCCTACGTAGAGAATATGAGAGGTATGAAATGTCTAATTTAGAAACTGTTACACAATATTTTTCTCGTGTTATTGATCTTGTCAACAAGATGAGGCTATATGAAGATGATATTTCAGATAGTAAGATGGTGGAAAAGATTCTACGCACCATGCTTATTAAATTTGACCATATTGTGACTACAATGCTAGAGTCACATGATACAAAGTCTATGACTGTAGCAGAGTTGCATGGAAGCATTGAAAGTCATGTTAGCAGAATATCGGAGAAAACAGAAAAGACAACAAAAGAAGCCTTAAAAAACCAGGTGAATTTTAATAATGTTGCAGAATCTAATAAAAATGCAGATGATAGAAGTCGTGGTTTTAATAATGGAGGAGGAGGAGATTTTAGAGGCAGATGCAAAGGAAGTTTTAGAGAAAGAGGTCGTGCCAATAATTTTAACTAGGGGAGAGAAAACAGTTCCAAAACATTCAATCAAAGAAGAGGAGGAAATGATTTTGGGTCTACCAGACAAGGGAGAGGACGAAGTAATTACTATTAAGAGAGATGTAATTTTAATTGCTTTAATTATGAAAGGTATGAACACAAGGCTGTTGATTGTAGATCTAGATCTCATAACAACAAACAGGCTAATGTTGCAGAAAATTAATACCAACATTTTGGTAAGAATTCTAATAATGTAGAAAGTTTACTTCTAGCAAAGAGATGTACGACATTAGCAAAGGTCAACGCAAAGAGCTGTGCGACAAATGCATGCTAAAGGACGCATACAATCCGATTCTGCCCTCAAATTTCTCACCATAAGAAGCAACTTCTTACATAATGAATCCCTCAAACAAAAACTTCACGTGATGAATATGAAATCAATTTAGTGACACTTTTTTAACTCCACGTTGATCTCGATTAAGTAAAAGAGTTCAAAGCTGAATTAGGAAATTCTAGCTACCATAACAAGCATTTATCCAGTGCGAATTATGAATTTTAAATTTCTTTATGCAACCCACTTCCCATTGGAAAAATAAAGCCAAGACTAACTTCAGGCATTCTCCCATTTATCCATTAGAACTATGACTAGTTTAAGTTTTCGTCTACCAACCCAATTTAATTGAGAGAATAAACTCAAAGATAAATTCAGGCATTCTCCCATATTACACAAGCATCCAAGGACAGGAATTCTAAGAACTATCCCTTGTTATCATATTTCATTTACCATAACAAGATCTTTCCTTTCAGACAGAAGAAAAATCAGATGAATACCTGCATATGAAGATCCAGTAAATGTAGATTGGTAACAACAGCTCTAACAACACTCTCCCTTGCCGATAAAAATTCCTGCCTATCCCAAAGTATCAAAATGGCAATAACAGACTGTGAAGCCCACTCCGGCTTTCCTGCAGGCACATCAACCAAGTACAACATATTAATTCCCACCTCAAAAATCAAAGCTGGATCCAAGGATGAAGCCAAGAATGGCGCTAAATATGTGACAACATCTGAAACACCAATAAATCTCTCAGCATTTGAATCCACTACAGTTCCATTGGCCCCTTTAGCATTTGAGAGCGTCTTGATAACCTCCATCTTCCCAGAGGCTACCGCCTACGCTGCATACACTATTGGAAACACAGTTGCCCGGAAGCTTTCAACGGGTAAAACCCATGACCTTGACATCAAAGCCCTCCTATTTCTCCATACAAAGTCCAACATTGAAGAAACCCAATTAGACCTAATGGCTAATGAATTCTCACCGTCAACCAACTTATGCCCTACTCATCCTCTTGGAATCGAACTCCTGAAACAATCTACGAACTGACTCAAAGGCCACCTTAGAAACCGAATCAGACTTGTCCAACATGTTCTGTCCAATCGTTGTCCATGAATGCGAGACCTTATCAAGCAAATTAACATTGTTCTGACATAAAGTAACCGAATCATCTCTCGCCAAAATGCACCCAGCGTTTCAGTAGTAGAAAACCGCAAATTATCACTCGGAAAATCAAAACATGCGGAGATTTCAGCATTGGAATCAGTTATTAACTTAGAGAGCGAATAGTACGGCATGGCGGCGAGTATAGAGACTGCGGCGGCTGTGACATCGGGATCCGGGAAGTGGAGATCGGAGCGAACGCCGACACAGACAGTGTCCCAGAGATCAGCAGTCAGATGGGTCGATCGAATTAAGTCAAAAGCAAGCTTTTTGCAGACGGCAGAGGCCGGTTGGGCAACAATCTCTTCGACGGCGGTTTTGGCGATGAGGGAGATGCCGTGGCCTGCGGCGGATTGCTGGCGGGCTTGGAGGAGAGCGCCACTAGAGCGGAGGTCAGCTTGAATCTGTGCGAAAAGAATGTCCATCTTGGTCTATGGTCAGCAGACTAAAATTCAATCTTTAATGAAGCAGAAGAAGAAAAGTTGGAGCTTTTTCGTGTTGGAGATTCAGACCGTGTAATTCAGAATTTAAGGAGAGTGATGTTTTTCGTCTTTGTTTGAGAAAATCTTTGAAAGAAGATATGGGTGGTGCCTCGGTGGCAGTGGAAAGGAGGAGTGTTTCTGTTCTGGGTGTTCAGTTTTATTCTATGACTTTGGTTACGGAGAACGTTGACTGTGGATGGCCTGTTGGACATTGACTTCGGTTTAGTTCACACTCCCTCGCAGAGGTGATGAGGTGGTGGCAATGGACTGGTGATGATGGCGGTGGCGGTGGCGCGTGGGTTTCCTATGGGGCGTTGTGTTTATCAAGTGGCCTTTTATTTGATTCAGTTTTCAGACAACAAACACCTTCGACCTAGAAGTGGTTCAAAATGGGAATATTCCATTCTTCTAGACTTGTGTTTGAATCCAAAAATTATAAGTTTACAGAGCAAACATTAAAAGATGGGATTCGTGTTCTGTATCATAAAGTGATTCTACCAAAAATCAAAATATAGTTCTTTCTGTTATTTTCATCATTACATATGTATAATGTGTCTGGTACTTTAGAGTCAGTGTCTGACTCGAGCACATTACATTCTGGATCCTGGAAGAACCATGCTCCTAAGATCTTTCCTCAAAATTTTCCCAGCAGGACTCTTTGGTATGGAGTTGATGAAGACTACACGCCTCACTTTCTTGTATGGTGCAACCTGCATGTGCACATATGCTAGTTAAGACATAGATCAAGGTGAATGATACAGGACTCGGATCCTACTATTGTGGAACATCATAAAAGCACCTGCTGCGCAACATAGTTTACCACTTCTTGTTCACTGAGATTGCTATGGGGCTGTTTCACCACAAAGGCCATAGGTATCTGACCAGCTTCGTCATCTGGGAATCTACAGATATATATGTATCATCAGAAATTTGAATCTACATCTCCAGTAGTTTTCAAAGCAGTAATTACAATAGACTATATCTGCATTATTAGTTGCAATTGGTAAACGTAGTAGTACATGGAAGATACAGCTATCTCTTAGAACCTTCAGGAGAGAGTCTACATTAGTCCAATCTAAGTAAATCATGGAAGAACACAGTAACAGTTGCAATCAAAAGGGAGAATCTTTCGTCTAACTTGTGTAATAAGCCTAAAGCATAGAATAACAGCAAAAAATTATCATTCCGTTCTATGTCAGTTTTAGATTCACAGAAGTGGAAGCTTACGGAATAACTGCAGCATCTGCAATCTCTGGATGGGACTGGAGTAACTGCTCTAATTCAGCAGGAGGAACCTGAAAAAGATTTCAGTTCAAGTATGGCTAGTACTCAATAGGAGAGAAGAATTCCTGAAGAAGATAAAACCTGATATCCTTTATATTTGATCAATTCTTTCAGCCTATCAACAACGAACAGGAAGCCTTCCTCATCAATATAACACAGATCACCTGTCCTCAGCCAGCCGTCTGACACCAAAGTAGCAGAAGTTGCTTCAGGGTCACCAACATAACCTGTAACAGCTCGAGGCAGTAATGAGACAAGAATCAGAATTTGCATACCAATTAAACAATCATGATTTGCCTGGGAAATAAGCTTTACCTTTCATTATCAACGGTCCTCTTATCCAAAGCTCTCCATGTTTTCCTGGAGGTAAAGCATTTCCAGTCTCAGGATCAACAATCTTTGCTTCACATCCCCCTAAAAGCCTTCCTGCTGACCCCCAACGAACACATTCCTCAGCAGCAGCCTGTCTGAAAACTGCCCCACATGATTCTGTCAACCCATAGCCCTTCATTTCACAACCAATTACACATCAAAGCATGTATATCTCTCGGAGCCAACAAAATTCACCAATTGGTCAATGCCTATAACAAGTTATAACACTGACCTGCCATAGCTGTACTGAGGGGAACCTCGAGTTGAACGAGGCGATCACATCCTTACCCAGCGGAGCGCCGCCACTTCCCACCCCTTCAAGTGACCTCAAATCATACTCATCCGTCAAACCAGTTTTCGTCATCGCTACCACAACCGGCGGCGCCACCGCCACGTGCGTCACTCGGAACTCCTCCATAGCTCTTAGCATTTTCTTCAACTCAAACTTCTCCATCACCACCACAGTCTCGCTCAAAGCCACAGACTTGAAGCTGTAAAAGAACCCATATACATGAAAGTACGGAACCGTAGATAAAATCACCGCCGGCGACTTTCTTTCTTGATTAAGCGTATAAAAAGCCGAAACTTCCGCTATGAGATTCCTGTGCGTCAACATCACTCCTTTGACTTTCCGTGTAGTCCCTGACGAGTACATGATCGCCGCAACATCGGTCTGACTCACATCAACTCTCAGAAAATCGCGAGTTTGATCAGTCTTAGTAGTGATAATGGTGTCAAATTCGGGAGAATCCAAAAGAATGGTTTTTCGCTTCAGTTTAGGGAGCTTGTGAGCAGTGGACGATGTAGCAAACGCGATCACCGGTTTACAGAGCTCGACTTGTCGGGCAATCTCGGAGACAGTGCTTACTGGATTCCCCGGCGAAACGACGACGCCGAGATAGAGAAGAGAGAAGTAGAGAATAGGGACTTTGATTGAGTTTGAACAAAGAACGAACGCAGTGTCGTTTTTGGTCAGGCCGGCGACTCGTTGGAGATAGGAGGCTAATGATACGATTGCCCCAGTGAACTCCGAGTAGGACACACGCCGGCCCGTCGCAGAGTTTATGAGGGCCGACGTGTGGTCAAGTGACCATGGAGAGGTGGCGAGGAGGGAAAGAGTGTAATCGGCAGCAGTGATAGGAATGTTCACCGGAGGGAGGTGTAGCGGTGGTCGGAGGCTGTGGAAAGTGCTTGTAACTGAGTTGAACCCACTTCGAGGATCGACGAGGATCGTGGAAGCGTCACGGTGAGTCATGGGTGATGCGGTATCGCGGAGGCGGAGAATGGACGAGGGTGCTGACTGCTGAGTCCTGACTGAGTGAGTTTTGCTGGATTAAGGGCTGAAGGAATGAGGACCGAGGAAGGGCACTTATGGGGATGTGCAAACGCCAAATTTTAGGACAGAAGTGGAGGCACAAGATCATCCGTACCCAAAAGCTTGTTCCAAAGTTATGCTATTAATTTTTAACCATACGGAGTATTTAATAGACAAAAGTTGAGTTTAAATTTTTTGTCTAATATTATAATATTTTATTGTGTCTAATAAATTTTAACTATTTATTTATATGAGGCCTATATGAAATTTGCGTAGGTCTCGTAAAATAAATGACTGAGTTTTTATGAGACAGAGTAATATTGGACAAAAGATATGTACCACAAAAGTTGAAATAAAACAAAGATCTATTCCCAAAAGTTGAGGAGACAGCAACAAGCCAACAACATGCATTCATCCTGTTCCTCGTTAGTTGAGTGTCAGTATCATGGACAGCTAGTTGTCTCCTAGTATTCTTCCGTACAAGGACGCAAAAGTGGATGTCTATAGAAATTGGACTGCATTTAAGAGGCCTAGGCCTAGGCCTAGGTCTAAGAACAGGCCGAGCTTTAGGCTGTAAAAGGAAAAGAGCTGAGACTAGTCGCCAGTCTTAACTTTTACGGCATGTTCCTTCGTATCGTATAATTTTTTTTTTTTTGATTACGTTAGATATCTTGGCTTAGCCAGATTAATCCTAAGCTCCTACGACCTCACCCCAAGAACTTAGAGGATGTAAATCTGAAACTTCAAGATTTCTCAGGTTCTTACGTAGCCTGTACACTTCTGCGCACAAGAAGTCTTCACATACTTGATTGTTCAGCTGATGATTGATCACTGGCTCCCCCTGCTCAACATCAGGTTCCCATCAGCCCCCAAGTTCCCGAGTAGCTCCAACTTCCACACTGTCATTGGAAACGAGGCGTTCGTAATTGATCCGATCAAGGAGCTGTGCCCAGGAAATTAGAGGATCATCAATAAGAACATGCCTATTTCCCCTCCTTTAGGGTGACTCAAACTCAAGACCTTTTTTTTAGGAGAGAGTCTTAAGTGAAAAATCTGGACCAATCAATCGACCCTCGCGTTATTTTAGAATTACAGGAGAAGGCCCTCGAAGGACGAAGGAGGCTCGCAGGGTTCTTATCTCCTTCAAACTTAACAGACAATAACATCTTCTCATAACTCTCCCTCCCAGTACCATTAGAAACGTTTCTTTTCTACGATGGACGTTTCGTCCCTCCACAACAAATTTCTCTCCCCTCTCTCCGTTTCTCCAAGGCCTAAGCTCTCTTTCTCCTCCCTACCTCGCCATTTCGTCTCCTTCCGCTCCTTTTGCTGCCCCAATTCCTGCCGGGCGTCTAGCTCCGACACTCTCCTCGCCGACAATTCCTCGGGAGCGAAACGAAGCCATGGAGTTTCCAGTGTTAAAAGAGGGTCGGAAGAGGAATTTGCGGACTTCAAAGAGTGGATGCACAAACACGGACTGCCTCGATGCAACGTTGTCCTCAAGGAGAGGCCTTCTCATGACTCTAAGCACAAGCCCATTCATTATGTCGCTGCAAGCCAGGATCTTGAGGTATTTTCTCTTTCCTCTGCTTTTGTGGGCGCTTTTTAATCGTTAATTGCTATTTTAGGCTTAAGATGCGTTCTTGCAGGCTGGAGATGTGGTGTTTTCAGTCCCCAATTCACTTGTTGTGACGCTGGAGAGAGTTCTAGGGAACGAGACTGTTGGTAAGGTTTTAGCGTATTGTCAATTGGAGATGGGGATTGAGTTTTAATGTCCCAAATAAGAAGTTCGAATTACCCTTTTGGATATTTTGACTTTTCTTAAATGCCAAGATGTGGTATTTAGCATTGTCGACTAGCTAAAATGTTGTACAAAATCTATGATGTTATTGTAGAAGATGAGCGGAAGTGGTCTGATTGTGCACACCCATTTACTAGGTCATTGACTTTATTGGAGCGAGGACACAGAAGGGATTAATATGACTTTCTGTATGTTAAAACCATGTTGTAGAATCTTTATATCCGCAGGGATGTATGATTTGGTTATATTGTTATGTGATTGACTGTCATCAATCCACTTAACTTAGACAATCTGCTTCTTGTTAACAGTTAAGCTTACAAGTGGTGGCTTTTTCATTTTCCACTTTGTCTTTCATGCAGCTGAGTTGTTAACCACAAACAAATTGTCAGAATTAGCATGCTTGGCATTGCATTTGATGTATGAGAAGAAACAGGGGAAGAAGTCTTTCTGGTATCCTTACATTAGAGAGCTTGATCGCCAGCGAGGCCGGGGCCATTTAGCTGTGGAGTCTCCACTTCTTTGGTCAGAAGCTGAACTGGCTTTCCTGACTGGTAGCCCCACTAAGGTATGCTATTCATTTGACTACCAGTTCTGAATGATCAATACTGGCACCATCATATTCTTTTCTGTTCTTGCATATTTACAGTGAGTCCTGCTCTCATCTTTTAAAAAAATTCCATCTAACTGTTGTTGGTGAAGTAGGGTGAAGTTATTGAAAGGGCAGAAGGGATTAAAAGGGAATATGATGAACTGGACACGGTTTGGTTCATGGCCGGTTCGCTCTTTCAGGTTATACTGTTGTATTCATTACTTGCTCTACCAAAGAATTGTATAGTTATTTATTAGAGTTTGAGTCTCTTTATGGAGGGTTTATGTGCTATTGTTTGCCACAAGTTATTCTGATTATGTTATTTCATTGCAGCAATATCCATATGATATACCCACTGAAGCATTTCCATTTGAGATTTTTAAGCAAGCTTTTGTTGCTGTACAGTCATGTGTGGTGCATTTGCAGGTAACTTTTCTCCTGTTTGCTGTATCTTTTCCATTTTGTTCTCAAGGGGTTTGCTAGTTTTCGTCCTTGCCTTAGGTGGTGTCATTGGTAGATTAGATAGCGAAGTCATATAGGAGCCCGATTTGCTTCTGCCTTATCAATTTTGATTATACTAACCAATCCTCTTTCATCTTTTATTTCCTCAAATTGACCTGGAATTTCAGTTCTTCCTTTTCTGGGTTGTGTTATTGCTTCTTTGAAGTGAGCACAGATATTTACTTTATCATGCATTTTTAGTGTGCCTTTTGTCCTAGACTGCCTCCATAACTATTGAGTTAGCTCCACATTTTAGAGGAGACCTCTGCTCAGAACTTAATTGTTAATTTATGATGTGGTTGCATTGAGCATTGCCCTATCTGTTTGCCTACCTTCCTTTCTGTATTTATTTCTGATGTGACACAGTTCTCAGCTTCCTTTCTGGTGAGCAAGAATGTTTTGTTTGTTGCCATTATGCTGGTGGTTCCTTTTGGCATGAAATATTCAAATTGATGAGTTAGTACCCCTTTTTGTATTTAGAAAGTCAGTTTGGCACGGAGATTTGCTTTGGTTCCTCTTGGACCCCCTTTGCTTGCCTACAGGAGCAACTGCAAAGCAATGTTAAGTGCAGTTGATGGTGCTGTTGAACTAGTGGTTGATCGTCCATATAAGGCTGGAGAACCCATTGTTGTCTGGTTTGCTATTTGCTTTAGTAATCCCAATTCGGTGCTGTTTTGTGGCTTGTTGGTGTTGTTTTAGTGGATATTGAAATTCAAGATTGCTTTCAGGTGTGGGCCACAACCTAATTCAAAGTTGCTTCTTAACTATGGTTTTGTTGATGAGGATAATTCTTATGACAGAATTTCCATTGAGGTGATGCTGATTTTTGGAATTTTTTATTTGTATTTCATGTGTTTGCAAGTCAACTGATTTGATATGCACTATGTGTTGCATGTTCCAGGCAGCACTAAACACAGAGGACCCTCAATACCAGGAGAAGAGAATGGTTGCTCAAAGAAATGGCAAATTGTCAGTCCAAGTGTTTCAAGTACAAATTCGAACTTCTGTTGTAAAAGATGGTCATAGGGCTCCTTTCTTGTAGATGGTTTTGATTTTTATCTGTTGCAGGTATATGTTGGAAAGGAAAAAGAAACGATCTCAGATATGCTTCCTTATTTGCGATTGGGCTATGTATCAGATCCTTTTGAGATGCAAACAGTTATTTCTTCTCAAGGTCCAATCTGTCCAGTAAGTTCAACTCTTCTTCTATTTTTTGAACTAATTATGAACAAGATGTATATAATATAGAATAAGGGACAGATGAGGTGAAGTTAATTTCCTAGATCTGACTCAATAGCAGCTGCTAACTCCTTTCTCATTGGACCTCTGAGGAAAGAGTCTAGTGAATTCTGATGGCTTTCAATTGAAATTTGTTGGATGTGATATAGGTGAGTCCATGTATGGAACGAGCAGTGTTGGACCAGCTTGTTGATTATTTTGAGAGACGTCTAGCTGGCTATCCTACTAGCTTGAGTGAAGATGAGTCAATGGTAATATTGGTATTACATGTTTTGATACTTGATTGAATCCTAATTTGTTCAATTGTCAGTAATTTTTATTTGATAAATTTCTCTTATGCCCAGTTGGCTGATCCTAACTTGAACCCTAAGAAGCGAGTTGCTACTCAGCTTGTTAGATTGGAAAAGAAGATGCTAAATACATGTCTGCAGGCAACAATTGATTTGATAAGCCAGTTACCTGATCATAATGTGTCCCCATGTCCAGCTCCTTATGCCCCTCTATTAAGATGAAAAGAGGTATCCCTTTTTCTCAGCCTTGGCTATTCTATATTTGGTCGATGTTGCAAATGTTAATATGAGTAATCAATTTGCAGAAATTATCAAAGACCTGATCAGTGTGGTAAAAATTGGAACTATATTGTACTGAAGTTCATGTTTTCGGGTGGAAGAATATTAATCAGGTTAGTGGAATTATTGCATAAATTAATAAAATTGTGCCGTGAATTTTTTGCACCAAGCATTTCTTGTACCATTAACAAATGCCTTTGACAAATTGAAATTAACTAGGAAGGTGTCTGTTGCAGGCTTCTCATTTTGTGTCAATAAACTGCTGCCTTGCAGCTGCTTGCGTAATTATGAATGTTGCGGTCTCTTTTTCTGCTATGATATTAATTTATGGTGTTTGCAGGCTGCTGCTTAGGACTACTCTATAATACTGGTTTGTTAATGGCTCTAATAGGGCTTCTGGGAGAGAGAGAAGCAGACAGAATGGCGTGCATGATTCAAGTTGGAAGCTCTTATGATGACTTGATACCATCTCATGTGGTAGTTACTAGCCCTTACCCTTTTGGTAATGTAAAGCATCAACTGGAGATGATGACTAATTTGTAAATGAGCAGACCTCTTAGGTTTTAGCTTACTATGATGCCAACCTTGTTTTTGTAATTTGTATATTCTGCAAGTTAGAATCCTCTATCCATTTCACCTTTCAGTTTTAAGCTTAGAATATTATGAATACACTTCCATGAAAGGAAGCTACATAACATTTACAAATACAGCATTCCTGATCTGCAGGGCTTGGGACCGGGTAATCAACGTAAAATTAGTGGCTCATTTGCTTAATGTGATCAAATAGAAGTTTCTATGAAGGTATATAAACTTACAAGAAGGTAGAAGAATAACAGAAGTATGGTTCTAAAAAGGTTTTAAAAAATGACAAAAATTGCAGTTGGCAGTGCTACAAGTGGTGGTCGATGAAAACTGCTCAAAGATGCAATTTCGTTCTCCACATCTCTCCGATTACTTTTTGAGGCTGTGGATTGTCCGGTCCTCTATCCCTCTGCCCTGATGTGAAATACAACCATCCATTCCAGAATCCGGTCAGTGTAGTTTTTATGCGGAACGGAAGTTTGCCAATCACCGACCATGTCTGTAATTCAAATAACAAAAGGAAAATGTCAAACTTTAACACTCAGGTTCAAAGTAACCAGAGGTCCAGAGCTCAATAACCATTTCCAAGTTAATAGTAGAGTATAGCAGCAGATTTTAGCTGGCCTTTTATTCCTGTTAAATGTGGCCGGAAGTTTCTACTGAACTATGGAATGTGCACCTTATGAAAATGAAAGTAGCATATACTATGCAGCTGCAGATGGTGGATGAATACCATTGATTCAAGATCAAACCGGAAAATCTCCCCAACCAGAATCATCCTTTTAGTTAGAGGGTGCTTTTCTGTTGTCCCTCCAGTTATGATGATTGAATTGTTGACGAGAACCCAAGCACACTCGATGTGCGAGTCAGGTTTTGGCATTGAGGATAAAGTCTTCCACTTCATTTCATTGTCTAGCATATAAACATCTCCATAGACCACCTGAATGAGTGGAAATATCAGTGATCACAGCTACTCTGGCTTCAAGATTATTCCAACAACGTTGTCAGATATAATAAAAAACAAGCAAACCTCACGCCTGCGAGAGCACTTGTATATAGGTGACCCAGGTTTGGGCATGAAGTCACCTTCTTGACCACCAATAACAAAAAGTCGATCATTAACCGCAATGCAAGCTCTGTCAACAAAGGAAGGGTTGTTCATCCTCCAAGCCTATAAAATGGAAAAAAATAAAGCAGGGAAGGGAAGAGACCTGTGTGGCCCTCCACGGGGAATTGGCACTTCTGTTCTCCAATTCCTCTCCAGTGCTTTTCCATCCTTTACTGCAATACTCCAATGTTCATGAGCCGGCGTGTGGCGATTTTCCTTGCTCCCACCCATCACATGGAGTCTGCCTCTCCACAGTTGAGTTGGAGGTGCATATCTGCAAATGCCGACCTATGTCAAAATCATACATCAACTAAAATTAAAATGGTTAAGAGAAGGGCTATATATGGCGGCTTCCTTAAGACTCTAATACAATCATTCTCGGGCTTCTGTACCATCAATTTCCTCCCACTGAATACTACTGATCGCTAAATTAATCTATTCCAGTGAAAGCTTGCAATTGATTGTGTATCAGCTTCACCCCTCGTGGATAAAGTAGGAACTGTCACTCTTATGGATTTCCTGATGGAGTCACATACCTTGGTGCTGGTAATGGAGGCAAGCTCTGCCATGACTTTGTCTCAGTATCAAGGGAAAATGTATTAGGTATAGCAGTCCTGCATTGGGGACCATATTGTCCTGAGACAATATATATGTATCTGCCATCGGTTGCCACTCCCAGGTGAGAATTTGCCATTTCTTTAGGAGTATCAAATCTATCTACCCACTTATTACTGGTAAAATCATATACATCAACATGAGAATGCACCTACAAGATAGGTTCATCATCCACAATTACTCCAGAGGAACATTTAAGTTGACATGTCAAATCTATGAAGTGGTTATGGATGAAAGATTCACACATGATTAATGGTGCCATATCCAACAAATACGTAAAATAGATTCTTGATTTGTATTGCATAGCCATCAAGACGAGGCACCGGTGCTGATGGCATCTGCTCCCATTTTAGCTCTGGCGCTGGCAAATCAGCAAAAGTTGCTGACAACAACTCACGATCATTTCCTTCAGTTTTAATCTCTTGTTGCTTTTATCCAAGTACAAGACAAACCCAAAAGAAAAAACCTCGACTTATTAGTACCCACATCAAGAAATACGCATCGAAAATGTTCTTAAGAAGAAAGTCATCATCTCAATGCAAAGCAACAACATAAGGGAACACAAACCTTGTTCTCATGTTTGAGAGGAAGCGGACTTGGAACTACAATGTTTCCAGATTTCTGAAGAGCCCACTTGGATGCAACGGATCGATAAGCAGAAGAAATGGAGGAAGATGATGCCCAGAGGAAGTCAGCGACGAAAGCAGTAGCTAAAAGAGCTACACACGATATTACAAACACCAACTTTGTTGAAACGTGTTTGCTAATATGGTTGTGACCTAACCTGGCCATGTTTGTCCAAACTCAAAATCCAGAAAGCCATCTTTATGTGGAGGCAGGGAGAATTTGACGGGAAAAGAATTGCTGTCCTCGAAGAAAGTGTGGGCCGCCAATGGTTTTGTTATACGCCCGCAAATCTTCTGTGCCAGCAACTCTGGCCCTATCACAGGGTAGATAAAAATGGATGGCTAGGATTAAGTGGCACAGGCACGGTCAGAGTTGCTGGCATAGAAAATCACATCCCTTGTTATACAGTCAAGCGTGTGCAAGCGGAGGCTTTTAATTTTTGTCTGTTTTACGCAGTTATTTTTATTATTTATTAAAAATATGTTTTTTTTACAAAAATACCAAATTTACAAGCTCGGAACAAAAGTGATTAAGAAGGATACGTAATAATTCACTGACGGAGCCAAGAATTTTAAATAGGAGGGCTCAAATATTTTTTTTTTAATTTTGGAGGGCCCAGTACATCACTAACTTTTAAATAACTCCATCCTATTTTATATATATATATAAATCATGTAATAATCTTGGGAGTGGGGGGCCCAGTGCACCACTGACCCCCACCTACCTCCGTCCCTGTAAGAATTGGTCCTTAATGAGATAGTGGCTAGTAATAGAAAAGTTTAGTATGATCGGATAAGGGTAAAGGATTAACCTTTAAAGTTAGCTATAACATTATAGCAGTTATTAGAAGATGATAATTCACGATGCATAGATTAGCACGTAAGAAGTTATACCCAACGTCTTTTCTTCCTTTTACAAGGGTCAGTATTGGACATAACTTACGGGCATTAAACTTGGCTTTACAGGACAGGTGTGGGGAACAGTAGGATGTCATACCTTCAAGGTCCATGAGAAAGATCTCGTAACTTATTTAGAGACAAGAAGGGACGGACTTTGTAACCTATCAGGTACTCGCAAATTTGGACTCTATTAGGTATTCCCTATTATTTATATTTTCATTTATTTATGTATTTATTATAATTTTAGTTGCATAAAAATTTTTCGTGCTAGTTTTATCTTTTCTTTGTAACTTGCATTATTCTTATATTGTCTTATTTGTATGTAGGTCTATCGAAAATAATCTCTCTATTATATAGGGATAAGACTGTGTACTATTAAACCTTTCTAAACTTCGCTTCGTTACAAAAATTCAGACTGAATAACGACGAAGAAGACAACTACGACGAACAAATTTACGATGTTTCTTAGCTCTAAAAACTAAAAATTGCTGGTGGTTCTGCCGGATTCTGGCCGAACTGTACGTTGCCGTTTGGATCCATGAGTTGATCGCCTTACGTAAGGGCTTTGATGCAAAGATCCTGCAAAACAAAGAAGGCACGTCGGGGGTTGTGTCCCGATTAGCCCCTCCGACGCTCAAGTAAGTCTTTT